>CAIGRR010133145.1:0-10496 GCA_903798365.1 Fraxinus sp. 1973-6204 | reverse complement strand
AAACCCAAATTATACTTTTGAATTGCCTTCTAAGCGAGCAAGTATAAATCATGCCACTATTGGGAATGCCACCATGAAGTTTTGAGATGCTCATCTCAGAACAGATAATGGACCTTTTAACCCCCAGTTTAGCGGGAAAAACTATTTAAACTTTAGAGGTTATCTTTTGTGTCATAAAAAGACAATTTGACACCCTCCTTGCCAACACACGCATTCAACAGAGTTTGCCGACATCATGATGCCCCAAGTCATTTACATTCAACCAAACAGACGAATTGCATGGAATTATCTTACAACGATGTGTTGTTAAACAAAGTGGTAACTCAATTTTACTATTTTTGGAAGATCAAGTAAAGGGAGAAAGACGGAAGAGTAAAATAGAAGAGGAAGGTAAAAGAAGAGAATAACTTCTGGTTCCAAAATGAGCACAATCTTCATTGTTCTATACTTGTAATGCATGTTAAACATTGTCCAAAATCCAGTATCAACTTGGATCAAATAAAAATTAGATGTCCAGTCCTGAGCCACTGCATCTCTATCTTTAACACTTCAGAGAATATCAATGAAATGCTTAAGTCAACTCAATTATGTTTATTTAGGCTAAAGTCGGCATATTGATCATGTCCTTCCATTCAGATCCCTCAACGGCCATTAATCCACAGTCCACAAACAATCTTGTGTTTTCTAATCACCTCATTCCATTTCATCTTTGTTTAACCTTTCAAGATTCGTGCAATTATACCTCACAGCCTAAACGTTGCATCAAGTGGTCTGCCCAGACCATCTTAATCTCCTTTCTCCTCGTTTATCTTCTGCTGTTATACTTGCACCATTTCATGGTTATATTCATTTCTCATTCTCCATCTCAACATTTTCAACCTGCTGCATAACATCAAAGATGACATGACATATAGCCAATACTACTGTTCTATTTCCTTTCGGTTTATAGAGTTTTGCAATTGATGTAGATCTTAAAGACTCCCTTGAAAAACTTTGCTAAACTCTTCCAGTTTAAATTGTCTTTTTACGATAAATTGATAGAATGGATCCAAAGAAGAAATAAAAAAAAATATTAAGCTTACCCATAGGACCAGCGCCAGTTTCACGGCTATAATCAATCAAATCTTTCATGCTATTTACCACTTCAGATATCTGCAATGTTGAGAAAAGAAATATCAGGTAAACAGTCATCCATAAACACTGATAACTAAATGATTGTAGCAATATTGCATAATCTCATCTGAATCACGATATATCTAGGATCACTCTCTTTCCCCTTTTTACACAATATACAGTAGAATTAATTACACATTTAGCAATTTGACGTGAAATAATAATTCATAGATTTTTATTTTTTATTTTTTTTTTAAATCTCAGATGAGCTCCAGGACACCACAAATCAGATGTAGCCGTATGCAGACAGACATTTGCTACGCACAAATACAAACATATAGCATCAACTGCAACCATACCCCATGTGATGACACCAATAATAAGTATTGTTGATTGGAAAAAGATCACGTCATTAGTTACCTAATCAGCTCCTGAATTCGTAATGAAACAATTACAAAGCCATACTTCCAGTCAACTGAGAAGTAAAACGTCGAAGTTCCCTAAGCTATTCTATAAGGTACACAAAGATCATAGAACTATAGGTAATCCTGCGACCTACCTGGCTACCTTAGCGGCAGATCATAAAATTTTTAACAGACTCAATATTTCCATACAACCTCAGGCACCAATAACTGTTAAAAATTGTTCTTCCTATAAATTCTATCTTTGAATAGAATCAAACCCTGGTCCATGCTTATCGCGGTATAAAAAATGGAGAACATTCAAAAGGGAAGGAACTATTTGATCGTAATCACTAAGCACGAGCATGCGTTTCTTCTGTTGATTAGATTTTTATCGGGTGGTGGAGTTTCTCTTGATGTCATCAACAATTAGACAGACCCGTGGGCTGTGACTTCAGAAAACTCAGAAACTTGTCTTCTGGTCTCATTTTCCATGCACATCAACCAATCCAAAAGACAAACTGTTCTTTGCTCAGACCATCTGAAGCGCAAAAGATCACAAGGAGCAAAGTGTTCACATATCATCCCAGGATTGAAATTGTTCAAAATGGACTAGAACCACAGGAAAAGCTGTAGACTAGTCAATGGAGATCCAATTAAAGATATTATATGAATACTGTCCAGGTTTGGAAAAACAATTAGGATTTAGTTTTATATATTATATTAAATTATGTTATTTGTTTCCTACTTAAATTCGACTCTGTAAAACCCTATAGTATGAGGGTAAGTACTTTGTTTTAGTTACACTTTGACGTTGAATAAAAACACAGTTTTCTCCCTTCAATAATTCTCTCTCCTCACTCCACATTTCTCGTGTGTTGCTCTCTATCCACTTCCCTTCTCCTCTTCCCTTTCTTCTATATCTTCTCCCCTTTCTCCTTTTCTGGTCTCTTCTCTCTTCTATAATTCTGGTTATTGTTAGGTTGCATCCATGATCACTAGTAAATTAAGAGAACAAGACTCGAGGAATTAAAGGCGGAGAAATAAATGAACATGCAATGACAAATTAGTACTTTTTTTTCACGTGCTTATTTCAAATCTCCCAAAACGAGATGCAATAGGTGCTAACAGGACGTCCAATTCCTGAAAGGAGAGTTTGTTAATGTGAAGCATAAAGCCCCGTTACCTGTAGGCATCGAACATATCGCTTTGTACATCCCAAATCGTGGACCAACGGAACTTCCAAAGCTTTTGCCACCTGCCGAGCTGATGCAACAAACCTACGAATTAAGAATTATAGGTAAATAATCATGATAAAGTTTGATGATGGCTTGAATAAGTAAGCCTACGCTTAAATTATATATCAATCAAGCACGTACATTATTTATCAATCAAGTGATGCTTATTTTAACGGGGATCAATTCATTTAAAGAAATCATCACCTATGGATCCCTATTCCTGACTATACCATTAATATTGAGCAATTTTTAAAAAGGCTTAATTAGGCACCAAGGCGTAAGCCTTGAGGCGCTTTGAGGCATAGTTGTCAGACTCGACCCGAACACTGATAACGTAGAGGGTCAATGGGTTAGTGGTTCAATCGGTGACCCGGTGGTTCAACCAGCAGGTCATTGCATAAAAATCGATAAAAAAAAAAATAATAAAGTATAAATTTTTTTTAGGGGCAAAATTAAAATTTTTAATTTATTTTTCACTAATTATTTAGGTCTATAAAATAATGTAAAATGTTGGACCAAAGGTTTTTAAAAAAATATTTTTATAAANGCATAAAAATCGATAAAAAAAAAAATAATAAAGTATAAATTTTTTTTAGGGGCAAAATTAAAATTTTTAATTTATTTTTCACTAATTATTTAGGTCTATAAAATAATGTAAAATGTTGGACCAAAGGTTTTTAAAAAAATATTTTTATAAAAGCTATAAATGATTCATAGGTTAAATAAAAGTTATTGCACACAAGTAATACAAAAATACTTTGTCTCAAGTGGTGAGATACCCTTTATTTTCCTTAGAGATCCAAGGTTCAATTCCCTTGGACCCAAAAATTTTGTGAAAAGATTTCAAAACTCAATCAAACCGATCAACCGGGCCGGGTAAATCATCGATTAACTCGGTCAAAACCTAATTTTGACCAAGTCAAGTGCATTTCTATCAATTTAAACTGCCCGGCCCGGTCAAGGGTCCGGGCCGTCGGGTTTCCAGGCCGACCGGGCCGGTTTTTACAACTATGCTTTGAGGAGCAAAAGCCTCGAGATAGACCAAAAAATAATTCAAAATAACATAAAAGTACAAAAATATACTCATAATAAATCATACGCAATCTAAAATATCCATAGTAAAACAAATTAACAAAATTAAAAGTTTAGCTTGCAAAACATAAATAAATCAATAAAAGAAAAGAAAATAGCCCAAGAAGTTAAGGCGTCTAATAGAATGTGCGAAAATGCAAGACAGAAAGGCAAACAACTTAGTCGTCTTGAGGTGTAAGCCTCACAAATGGCACTTAAGGGGTGGGATTTGAGGTATTTTATGAAAGCCCCACGTGAGGTGGGATTTGAGGCATAGGCATCAAATAGTTTTTTAAATAGTGATACTGAGAATAAGAATAGATATTTTTTGTAATCACGATAATGTTTAATAAGTATAATGACTTGAATAAGCAAGTGTACATGTATGTTATGTAGCAATCAAGTGAATTTTGTTTTAATGCGAATCAATTCAATAAAAGAAATCAGCGTGTATGTCCCTATACCAGAATATTACATCAAAATTGAGAATAAAAATAGATGTGGGGTCCAAATACTTTCCAGTTTTAGTTATTTCCTAAATTCTCCTCTCACACAAGCATAAAAAAGTTAACTGAGATAGAAAAAACAGAACATCAGAATTTATGCCCGCATATCATTACCAAGAAACCCAAAAATCCCGTCTAACTATAAATTGGTAATAGCGTCCCAAAGAGTCCTACATAAGAATGTTAAAACCTGATGTTTAAAAAATATTTTTACATCTCTCCTATCTTTAATCTATCTGTGCAGAAAAAAAAAAATCTTTAAGTCGTTAGGTGGCAAAGGATTGATTTGGCACCTTGAAATTCGAACTTGAGAAATTTTAATTCAAATCTGACTGGAACCTTCCAAGTCCATGATACAAAATAAGCGACAAATAAGAAACATTTTTTCTAGCAATCTCTCTCTCTAGTGTATTTGTCAAAGAAATGCAAAAGAACAATCTCTCTCTCTAGTGTATTAGTCAAAGAAATGCAAAAGATAGCTCGACATAATGGATCAGGTGGCATGATCTCCATAACAGACTTCTATTATCCCCTGACATTTACACGAATTCTCTCTAGTTTAGAGAGAGAATATAAAATCATTCAGAGTTCCATAAATGAATGGTTTAGTTAGTTTATCTTCCCTAGCATGCCAAATAACATCATATAATATCTAGGTTCTCGTCCCATATCTGTTAAATCCAATTGACACCCACATAATTGTGGTCCTTCATGAGTCACTGATCCATTTAATCCAAAAGCTGTATAAATAACTACTGACTTACTATCATTACCAACATTCATTTCTCTATTGAGAAGCAAAAGGAGAAATTGTTGAAGCCCTCTATTGGAGCTGAAGTTTAATCACAAATGAAGCCTAGACCTAACTACATTCTTTTTAGACAATGAGCTTGTCTCGAGCGCATATTAGTTAGTAGCTATGTCTATTATCCATTCAAGTGTTATTACATGGTTCACAGAAGAATACAATAAATACAAGCAAATACATGATCTGCATAATTAAACGGAAGAATAATATCAATTGGAATCAGTGATCCACATAAGACAAGATAGGCCAGCGGGGAAGGCCTTGATTCATGCCTCATTCTTTCTTTTTCTTATGAAATTGATGGTTTCGGGGACTCCTGCGACTTTAAAATCTCGAACCTCATAGGTACAAAACTCCTTCCCTTACTAATGTTCAATTGAAGCAGAATAAAATGAGTCCCAGTAATTCAGTATCTTCCCTTATTATCCGAGCATTGGCAAGAAAGGAAAGGTGAGACAGGTCTCCTATCCATTTCAATAATTTCTTACTTTCTTGCTTACACATCTATACACTTAATGTTAGTAGACCTAAATATTTTCTATAGATTATATATAGAAAGTAAGTACATAGGAATATTTTTATAAAACTGCATTTTAACAAGTTAACCAATTATAAAGCAATCAGTACATTCATCCTGTCATTGGCTCATTGCTATATCACCTGGAGTAGGGCTTTTTAATAATGGATGGAATAGGGCAAGTCCAGCCTTTTGATAATATTGAATGTATCCATTTACTGTACATAAGCATATATGAAGCTCTATTACAAGTCTCGTGTAAATAACAAGTTAAAACTCACATATTGCAGTTATTTTGTAGTTCAGAAACAGATACATTCGATGATCCATTCTGGGTTGCAGCCTGGTATTTTTGGGCAGCAGCACCAAGTTGGCTAACCTGCATTGCATATCAACATTGTGAGAGATGATTATAGTATCACGATGAACACAAGAATGGAAGTGTACCACATGGTGCACAGTGGTAGCCAAATTAACGATATAGAAGACCTGAAACCATAAAGCAGAAGTGGGCACATACAAATCAGAAGCTGGAAGCTACAGACATGTAACTCAAAGATTGCCCAGACCGTCAGACAGAAGTGAATAAGGTCATGTACAAGATGTTACAGAAACTAAGATGGTAAATCTAGACAACTAGAACAAGATTTCAACACCATAACTACAATTAACTGACACATTATTCTCTTAGATGACCCACTTTCAGTTTTATCCGTGTTTCTCCCAATATAAATATTTTGGAAGATTGTGAAGCAAAGAATGGAACGAGAGTAAATATAATATGCAGTACTGATGGCAAGAAACGATTACAATATCATCTTCTTAGTCTCATAAAATCACTTTAATGTAAAAAAAGATAGTTTTTCAAACTGCGACATGTGTTGATCTACCACCAGAACAAGCTTCAAATAAGAACAGTTCAGTAGTCTACTGACAACCATTTATACAATTTACAAAATATCAGAGCTAACTTACAAGTTGGGAAAAATAAGATCATCTTGTCACTCAAAAGAATTTTAAAGTGTAAAATGTGTCTCCCCGCCTTGATTACACACTTGAAATGAAATGTGAAAATTGAAATAGTTGTACACACGGACTCAATAACTGTGGTCAGGTTCAAGGTCTAACCTGCGGTATGAGCAATCTTCTAGGAATAAGCTCTTCATGACGCCGAGCACAGAACTCCCAGGAGCATATCTGCCAAAGCAGAGTTGTAAATAAAATATTAGGCCCATAGGTCTAAAGCAAATGTAGAAAAAAAATGGGTTATAGTGTAACCTTGAGGTCTGGAGAGAACACAATTCGAAGTTGACCATCGCGAACAACACGAAGTTGCTCAAAGACACTCTCTTGGGTGGCTTTTGAATAATCTAATACAATTTGTCCAGAAGAATTCTGATACTCCTTGGGCATATCGACATAAAGTAGCTCTTCCAAAGTACCACTTTCATATTTTATCTTGAAAAGTCTAGGCAGAACCTCGACAGTTGCCTCTGGAAGAACACGTAAGCAAACATCAAGCACTGAATTAGTTCAATTCATTTTTTTACCTCGTCATTCATTCTCTTTTCTGTTTGCTTTTGTTTTTTTTTTTTTTCCTTTATTTTTCTTCTTTTCAATGGATGGGCCAGGGTTGGTGTTACCAGTGGGTGGGATTGTTTAAACAAGCCGAAATAGGAAATCTCAGCAAAGAACACGTCGAGAGAAATTCAATCCCAAATGTCCCCATAAAGCAATATAATTGTAAATAGAACACTGCAAAATACAAGCTATCGCACAACGAGAAAAGAATTTATAATAACAACTCAAAATCCAGCAGGAATCATACCAAATCCGCGGCCAGGCTTGCGATTGCATATTTCACAGTGCCAAACATCCTGCATACATGTCAACAATGATTAAACAGCACATCAAAGAATCATAAAATGATAGATAATAATAAATCGGAGAGCTACAAAATACAAATGATATACAACATTTGCCTCAGAAATTATTATTGTTAAAAGTACCAAATAGTGGCATAACTAGAACAGTACAGTCCTGGCAGAAGTCAAAACATTATCCTGCCTACAGTCCAACAGACCTGAGGGAAAACTCCAGCAGCTTGACGGCCACTTCCATACATGGAAACACACCACTTTTTCTTGGCATTGGGAGCAAAATACTCGGCAACAAATTTTCTCCAGAACTCGATATTATTGTCCTACAAAATAAGTTCACCATAACTGCTGCTCGTGAACTCATATAAAATCTATCCAACAAAAGACTGTATCATAACTTCATTTTTCCTGAAAAGTGAATAACTTAGCTAAAATAATATCTTACTCCAGGTCTGTGTTGTTGCTGATACATATAATGTGTTAATCGCCGAGCACACATCCCAGGCTCGTACACTGGTTTTGCAGGAGATCTAATTGGCAAATTTGGTTGAAATTGTGCTTGTAATGGGGGTCTTTGTTGAGGCATAGTCTTCAACAGTTGCTGTTGTTGCTGATGTTGGAGATGCATTAGCCTCTGTTGATGCAAGATCTGTGCAGCTGCAGCCGCCTGAGGGGACTGTCTGGATATGAGGAGCTGCTGCTGCTGCTGCTGCTGCTGCTGCTGCTGTTGCTGCTGCTGTTGCTGATGTAAAAACAATGACTGTTCTGAATGTTGAGGTTCCATCTTGACAGGTGGCATGCTTCTGATACCTTGCATCTGCTGTGGCTCCAATTTTACAGTACCAAGATTCCGCAAAGTTTGCAACTGCTGTGGTGTTTGATCATTCATCACTTGTTGCTCCAGCTTAACAGGTCCTATGCCTCCTAGTCCAGCTCGCATCTTGTGGAATTGCTGCTGCTGCTGCTGCTGCTGCTGTTGTTGGGGGTTGCTGGGAGCAGAAAACTGCTGCAACTGATGCTGATTCTGTTGAAAATTTTGGGGATCAAATTGTTGGGCTTGTTGCTGTTGCTGTTGCTGATCCATCGACGTCTGATTGCCAGAAGGGGTTGCATATTGTTGTTGCCCTTGAACTTGACCAGTTGAATTTTGGTTGGCTGTTATAGAAGAAGATGTATATGAAGAGGAAGGAGGATTAAATCCCACTCCATTTCCAGCATTGGAAAGTGGATCGGGCACAGCACCACCATCAACATTTCCCCGTTCGGAGCTTCCCGGTCCAGAGAGCCCAGAATTTAGACCCCCATTACCGAAAGACTGATGGAGCAACGAAGAAACATTAGGCACATTCCCAAGCATGTTAATACTGTTAAACTGGGTGTGTGGCAATACTAGAGACACAGATGAATTCTGGGAAGGCATCCCACCCCCCTGACCACCCAACAAACTCGAATTAGAACGCAGTAGTGAAGGCTGAACAGGCCGGGTTCCTCCACCAAGAGGAGTTGAAGGCCCTCGTGGCACCATTTTTTGCCCAAAAAACACAGTACAAGACTTAGACACTTGTTAACGATAATCTTAACCCTCCACCACTGTAGATTGTAACTGCAAAAGAACACAAAATGACAATAATTCGACCGAATCCAAAGGAAAAAATCTTTCAAAGATTTGTTCTATACCAAAACAAATGGAGAAGCCCCGCACCTAAACCCACATTTTTTTTTCATCATATCGAACAGAACAGAAATAAAAGAAAAAAAACTTTGGCTCTGGACATCCTAATTTGCCTTCTTTCAGCTAACTTACTACCTGTGGCTGCCTCTGCATCAGTCTCTGCAAAAGTAGTCAGGTACAAGTCAAAATTCTCTTTAAAATTATAGAGAATAATAAACCCCAAAAACGAAAAAGCAAAGGAGCAAAACGTAACAACACAGAACGTCTACTACACTAAAAAAGGGATGAACAATATAATTAGGGAAACATAAAATCCCCAATTTTTGTAATTTTATAACCTAAAAAATCAGATTTTTAGCCTATAAACAGAAAAATTGAAGCTTCATAACAACAAAAGTAATAATAAAAAAACTTCAACGGTGATTACTTACGATTCTGAAAGAAATAATAATTCGTGAAGTTAGAAAAGAAGAAAAGAAACTCGATCGAGCCCTAAAACATGCAAGGCAAAAAATAAAACTACATAAATCCAGAGCTTCACTCCCATTACACCTATAAACACACATGTATACTAAAATATCAAAACAAACAATAAAATAGTTCCAAGAGGAACTGGTAAGAAGAAAAAAAAAGTAGAAAATTGAAGAGTATAGACTTACCAAAGTATGATTTGAAGAGTGGACTCTCTTAAAGTTACCGGAAATTGAAATTGATAAAAAATTTAAGCTGTCATTACTCTTCTATTCTTCTTATTCATCATTAATTAATTTAATTAAATTAAATCAAACCCAAATCAAGAATCGAGATACAGTGGGTTTCGCGTATATGCATACGTATACTCGTCAAAGTCTTCCCAAAATCCTGATTCTAGAGAGAGAAAGAGAGTGAGTTTCTTGAGTTCATAGGCTGCACTTTTTGAGAGAAAAATTGGGTTGGGGTTGGGGTTGGGGTTGGGGCGGGGGGTTGCAGGTTTATATCGCGGACGTGAAAAAAGTATTGAATCGGCCTGAATTTTTATTTGACGAATTTATTTTAAAAGGACCTTAACTTAAATGTGCATTCTAAAGAAGCCATAAAGTAACTCTACATAGAAAAAAATAAAAATTGTTTAATAAAATATTTTCCTTGAGCCAATCAAATATCGAGACAATACTACTTTAGGCCTTGTTTGACCCGCATTATTATCTCATTAAAATGAAAAATATGACCGTTATCCATCACATCAACATTTAAATTCAGATTTTCTATCTCTTGCGTGGGCCCCTATAACGGCTATATTTTGCATTCTCA
>CAIGRR010133039.1:0-14065 GCA_903798365.1 Fraxinus sp. 1973-6204 | reverse complement strand
ATTTAAATTAATGGAAATGTGTCACCGGACGGGAAGAAGAATCACTAAATCAAAAATGTTAATGTACTAACCTTATCACTTTGTTTAGGGCTTTATCAGTAACTAACAGACGGCTATGGACGACGGTAGCAAGTGCCTACCCTTTCAAACTTGACACGGGAGAGGAGAATATTACAAGCTTGAGGCAACGAGAGTATGTCTTGACACAATAGCTTAATATTAACAGCAGGTACCTGCACAGCATGAAATAGCTCATTAGTTCTCAGTGACATCTTCATATGAACGAAGATCTTTATAATCAAACAGTTGAAAGAGAGAAGAAACAATTGAAACCAATACAAGTTGAAAAAACCTGAATTGGATTGCCACTAAAAATCTGTAGTCCTCAATTTGTACACAAATTTCAAACGTAAAGATTGCAACTTGTACCTCAAAATTGATGTTTCCAGGTATAGTAAGATCGAGAAAAGAGAATCAGCTAAAACTCGCCTATCACAAATTTTCAATAAATTTACAACAAACTTGGAGCAAATCAGAGTAAAATACTATTTAAATATATTTACGTTGATAAAAAGTAAGTCAAAAAATTGAAAATTGGATTAACTCAATAAGGCTAGATTTGAAATCAAGATTAGAATTTGAGAGAAAACTTCAAGAAAACAAACATCTAATTTCTAAATTTGTACAGATTAATATTGCAAGACAATGCAATCAACACACAATAAAAATCCATCAACATCATAATCAAAGAAAGTAGTTAGGAGAAAAAATTGTAAAAATGGGAATTGAGATAGAACTAAGTTAGGGGTCAACAAAAAATGGAACAGATTACCATGAAGTTGTAGCACTTGGTTGGACATACAAGAATCAAAACAACTATACCAGATTTAGGACCATGTAAACATTCCACCAAGTCAATTTCCTTTATGGGTAGATCCAGTAATGAAAGATGTACACAGCAGAACACAGCTATCTAGAAACAAAATGGCAGACATGTGGCCTGAAGCTGGGAGAGTTCTTCATTACAGAAATAGCTAGTTTAGAATTTGCAACGTCCTCACTACATGTTTAATTGCCACATCCTATGATGACTTAAGGATAAAAAATTATGATTTTCAAAAGCAGAATAATTTTAATCAGCAAGAACTTACCACGAGGACCTTCTTGAGATCCCTGCCAGATGCAATTTCGCTCAACAAAGAGAGGGCGTGATTGATCTCAATCCTAAGGGTTGAAGCAACCTGAAGAAATGGATCCTCTGGAAGGTGGACTTCTGGGATATATGGAGGACGCCTACAAACAAAGTCAGGCATACAGGGGATCAGCAAACAGCAATAACAAAACTCTGGAAAAGCTTCATATTGAGATACCTATCTCCGCAGAAAAGGAGAATCATAGTTTAAGTGTGTGGCGACGTTTCAATTGGTTGGTCCAACAGCTAAACCACAAACATTTGGCAGTTTATGAAAGAGAGAATAATATACCATCATTTTGGTATAGCATAGATAATGTGGGAGAAAAGAATTCTATGAAAACAAATAACTGAACTCATCGAGTTCTAGCCACCACCAGCCCCTCAAGTCAATGCTTACCCCCATTTTATCTAAGCTGCATGAATACCTACTTTGTGGTCTTGGCACTGTTTATTGATTTGTACTGATCTCTAAACCGGCTTGAAGAAAGAAATGTATGGTAAGCATAAGCAGTATTTACTCTTTTTTACCTAAACATTCTCCAAATCTTACAGCCATTACATTGTCTGTACTCACAGCTATATATGTTAACTTGAGCTTATTTGCTTCAAACATATCACAAATTACATACAGGAGTCACACACCACAGTTCATATTTTAAACACTCTAATTAAAGCTTTGAATAACTAATAAGGAATTTTAACAAACATGTTGCAGGCATACAACAAATAAGAAGAAGCCCAAATGCAAATAAATAAATTGAACTAATCCAAACACATAAATCAATTTCTGTTAGTGTCACTGGGTGCAATACTTTCAAATGCTCAAGTCTCATCAGAAGGCAGGAAAACTGGTGACTACCTCATTGTCTCTGGCCTCATCTCTTGGAGGAAGAAGCAAGACGACAAGACGCCAATATTGGGCATTTGACTAAGGTAAATTTAATTCCTATTACTGAAAATTTGGCCACTGACTAGAGTTCCAAAATAATGTATTGAAGCATAGAAACAAGAAAAATCTCACCAACACCATAAGAGAAATTCAAGCACGTACTGAAGAAAAGTTAAGGGCAAAATAAACCAGAAGTCAGGTTACCTGTGTTACATTCGTTTCCCAGTGGTGTTCGACGGCAAATTCGGTGAGGGCACCGAGTTGATGATTTCTTCTTTTTCGGTGAATCGAATCGTGAAGGGAGTGAGTTCAACGTTGGTTTGGTGTGTTTTGGGCAACGATTGTTTTCGAAGTGAATGTCGACGGGAAGGAGGTCTCCAACGCTTCGATTGTGAGAAAATTGATCCTTGAAGAATTGGGTTCTTCTCGTATGGGCGGTAGAGTGGTGACTGAAGTATGTTGGCCCTTTCATCTTCTTCCACAAAACCCTTTTTTTTTTTTTGAACTTCAAATGTACTAATGCTGACATTTTGTACATATTTTAAGAATAGTCAAATCTGAATTAATGCATGATATGTAAAGTATTTCAATTATGCGGGTAAAAATGTTCAAAATTGACAATTTTGGAAAGAGTTAAAAAAAGTGACATTTTTGTAAATGTAAAACCAAAAATTGACATTTATTGTAATTTCCTCATAAATAATTAATATTTTCAATACTTTCTTTAGTCACAATCAAGCAATCTCGATTATCTAATAGCCACTCTTTTTGGAAAAGTTCTACTGCCAAAAGTTTTAATCACAAAAATTGTGCCTAATCCTTGAGCTGCTAGTAATACTCAAACAAGGACTTAGGAAGTGGATTACTGCGTAATTTAATTATTTTTGAAATTTATTATGTGTCCTACTTATTTGCTGAAGTAATTTCAAACGTAGAAACTTGAAAGGCTAACTTCATAAATTCGTTTTCCAAAGTTTAGACACTTAACTTCACATTCCGACAAACAAAACACTTTACACACATCGATATACACTTTTTGTGTGTGAAAATTGGAACTTTTCAAGAATTCATGTATCAAAATGGCATCACTTTACTAAAGCATTCCCATTTTGCTTTCTAGGCGTTTAAATCTTTTTTTAAAAAGTCTCTTCACAGAGTTTAAGTAATTTTATAGAAAATATAATTTGTGGGTGATCAAGTTGGAGAGAAAAAATCTAAAATAATCAAACTTTGTCACTTACGCAAATTTCATGAATTTACTTGACTTGTTCCATCATGCCACTTGATTATACAAGTCATCAGAAGAAGTTTTTTAGTGACATCAAACATTACTTTTGGGAGAATTCAATTCTCTATAGCCAAGGTTCATATCGGATTATTTGACTTGTGTGCCAAAGAAAGAGATGGTTCAACTTTCAACTCAATGTCACTCATCTACTTATGCTGACATTTCGAAGCATCTAAGACCACAACGAAGATCTTACAGTCGGGATTCTATAGGCCTAAATTGTTTTAGGATGCACATGATTTTGTTCAGTGGACCATTCCAATTGTTATTTGAAAATAAATATATCTTGGTGGCAATTGACTGCGTCTAAATTGGTGGGAGCTGCACCTTTGCGAACAACGATGGTTAGATAGTGGTGCAATTTCTAAAAGAGCATTTTTCATGTGCTATGTCCCAAGCTATCATTAGCGACGGTAGAAATCAACTTTCAAATCGTCAGTTTGAACTTTTGTTGACTAAGTATGGTGTTCGTCATCGCATCTCGACCCCTCCGCAAACAAGTGGCACGTGGAAATCCTTAATTTAGAGTTGAAACATATTCGTGATGCCATGGTGAATTCATCTTGCACGGATTGGTCAAAGAAAATTGATGATGCTTTATGGACATATCGCACAACTTTTAAAACACATATTGGTATGTCCCCATATCATTTGGTGTTTGGACAAAGAGTGTCACCTTTCAATTGAGTAAGAGCACAAAGCATATTAGGATGTTCACATGTAGAACTTTGATATGAAAATAGCTGGTAAAAATAGACTCATTTAACTCGATAAAATGAAAAAGTTCCATTTAGGGTTTATGGGAATGCAAAGTCTACAAGAAGAAAATAAAGAAACAGCACAACAAGCATATTACAAGAAGGGAATTTTGAAATTGGTTAGTAAGTTTTACTTTATAATTCTTAGCTCAAATTATTTCTGGATGGTGGCCGGGTTCATTCACACTTGTAGCAGTGTTTCTATATGGAACTATTTAGTTAATCATTCAAGATCGAACGAGGAAATTTAAAAGTTAATGGGCATCACTTGAAAGCATATTGGGGAGGAGATTTCTACAATGAGAAATCAACTGTCCAACTCGATACTGCGAAATAACAAAAGTAACAAAGTCAAGCTAACGATTCTAAAAAAGATCTTATAGGAAGGCAACTTAATTTTGTACCTTTTACTTAATTTCTTTCTACTAACTAGAGATAGATAGTTCTTTAGGGTGCGTTTGGTTTGCGTTTATGTTTTCAGTTTTGAATTCATCTTTAATTTTATTTTTTTTGTTTTGAGGGATTATTTTAAGATTGTAGAAAACGTGTTCGGTTTAAAAAATTTAAAAATAGTTTCCCAACATTTTTTTCAATTAATTCGATAATTTAGTAAAACATATCAATTTTATATATATGTAATTATTTAGTTTTAAGGGTATTTGTATTTGGGTAAGTTTTGTGTGATTTGATTAATTATTTTAATTTAAGAAATGTTTTAAGTTCATTTTCCTTGTTCTGAGAACTTCAAAAAGTCATTTTGATGGTGTGTTTGATGGATATTATTGAGGAAATAATTTTTTTAAATAATAATATAATGAGAAATATGTGGTTAAAAAGTAAGGAAAAGTTATTACGTGATGAAAAATATTATTTTTGAAGAATGTGATTGGAAATGAGTTTTAAAAGAATGTATTTTGAAAAAATATGTGTCAAACAAAGGAGTTTTATATTGTAAATTTTCTTTGTTTTCGAAAACTCATTTTTTTAAAAAATATATAAAACACGTTTTGAGTATTTTTCATCATCATTGACATACACGAGGCATTTAGGGTGCTGTGCATAATCTAAATCATGCATAATTAGTGGTATTTTCATTGGGGCTCGTGTGAGTATTTATATGTTGAATTGCAAAAGAGTAACTTTGGAGGGCAAAATGGAAACTGTGTCAAAATAGACCAAGTCCCTGTTTAATGCTTATCAAAATTTTCAATTTCATTATTCTAATCATTTTTAACTCTACATTTTTCAATAAAATAATATTTTTCATCACATCAATAATTTTTCCTTTTTTTCACACACTCTTCATGAATCTACTATTTCGAATACATTTTTTCAAAATAATGTGGCTCAAACACACCCTAAAATGTGAAATTTGTGAGTCCTGCGTTCAGGCGAAAGGAATTTGAGTCATTTTACTTTTATTTCTAGGTTTAAAGGGCACTACACCAAAAATGATCTTTTGCAACACGCAAAATGCAACATCTGTCGATTAAATGTTGCTAAAGAGGTCTATCGCAACATTTTAGTAAGTGAATGTTGTTACTGGCTAACATAATTGAGCTTTCGTAACATTTTTTAAATAAATGTTGCTAATGTCGCCTTTTGCAATGTTTTATAAATGTTGCGAAAAGTTTAAGTTTTTGCAACGTTTTTTGAACGTTGTTAAAATTTGATTATATAACAACGTTCAAGGCATGTTGTTAAAACTCTCAATATAAAGCTTTTTGCAACATGTATTGACTGTTGCAAAAAGATTACTTTTGCGACGTTTTTTAATTGTTGTGAAAAAAATAATTTTTTGCGACGTTTTTTTGAACGTTGCGAAAAGTTCACTTTTGGCAACGTAGTTTTGTACTTTTTTTTTTCAAATTTACTTATATACGAACTCAAATGATAGAAACAAAAAATAATCCAAATCCTAAACTAATTCACGCCTCCCTCTCCAACAAAACCCCTCCATTCACGCCTCTCTTTTCCTTTCGCGTTCTTTTCTTTTCTTTTCCTTCTTATTTTCTTCTCCACGTTCTCTTCTTTCTCCTTCCCTATTATTTCTTCCGCCCAAACCTTCTTCTTACCTCTTCCAATAATGAAGGTAATTTGGAGCTTTTGTTGAATCAGGAATCGCAACCGTCATTCAGTAAGCCATCCAGTTTTCTTAAAATTTTCCCAAATTACTAATTTCACGTCTCTGATTGCTGCTTCTACCTCTCCAAACCCAAGTAATTTGGGGTTTATGTGGTATGTAATAATCATTTTTAGTTCAATTAGCCTTCAGTAATTCAATCCCCTTTCCCAATTCAATCGGTAATTCAACTAATTTTTTTCTTTTGCTTTGATGTTTCTTTACCTTTTTAGGAAAAAAATCGTTGCAGATCTACTGTCTAGTTCGATTCAAGCGCAATGATCGATTCCTAGGGCTCTCTTTTCTCATTTCATTTTCTTTTAACATTATTTATCGATTATAATTCCTGTAATGAGGTAATGATTTTTGTTGAAACTGTTCTTCGTGGATCGTATATTTCTTTCTAATTTTCATGATCAACATTTGAATTGTGGAAGCAGATAAAGAATTAGATTATTGCGTTGTGCCACTGTGGTGTTAGAATGTAGTACATCCCTTATTTTAATTCGGGAGAAAGGTAAAAAAAATCTTGCAACGTTCAAAAAACATTGCCAAAAGTGAACTTTTCGCAACTGTCATAAACCGTTGCAAAATGTGAACTTTTCTCAACAGTCAATAAAAGTTGCAAAAGGCTTTATATTAAGAGTTTCAACAACAGGCCCTAAACGTAGCTATAGAATCAGATTTCAACAACGTTCAAAAAACATTGCAAAAACTTAGGGGCCGTTCTCTTCGTGTTTCAGTTTTGTGTTTTGAGTTTTGAATTCGTTTTGTGTTTTGTGTTTTGAGTGTCTGTTTTGAAATTCTGAAAATGCGTTCTTTTTGCCATTCTGAAAAACTGTTTCCAAAAACATAAAAATGGAAAACGCGTTTACTTTGAAATTTTGAGAATTTTTTTTAATAATATTTTATTCAATTAATTTTAATAGTTTAGTATTAATATAGTATTAAATAATATATAAAATTTTGAAATTGGCAAGTCCTTGTTTTTGTCATTGTATGTAACTTTTGACAAGAATTAACTAGTATCAAGTCACAAACAAACCTAATCAAGTCACAAAAAAGGGGAGCACTAATCTCATGTTGACATGATAATAAATATTTTGAAATCAATCATATCGAGTTCATGTTAGTTCTCACAATTCTTGCCAAAAACAATTTTGATCATCTAAACACGATGACTGTCATTAGTTTGTCTGGTCCACGCATTCCGTATTTTGTTTTGATTCCATTGTAAATATTAACACATAATAAAATATATAAATACAAAACATAGGTAGGAAATCGAGATTAGAGAAAAGTATCACGAGGGAAGTAACTACTCCTAAACCTGACTCGGACCCTTTCACTGCTCGAGTACAAGAATTAATCAAAAACATTGTTCAAGGTAGTTGGGCAAACTTGAGATTAATTTTTTTCCTTGAAATTTTTTTGTTTTTTCTTTTTACATATGTGTCCTTATCAGATAACTGGAATCCATTAGAAAAGAACAAAAGAGAACATCTTCTTTAGTGGAAAGAAACAAAGTAAAAATTCAACACAACAGTTATGAAAATACTTCTCCCACCTCTTATTATCAATTTTAACTTTCCAACCTTGACATCAAAATTTAATTTTTCACGGTATGTCAATTTGTAATTTGGTGAACAACAAATTAAACATTTTAAATGGACAGCAGATCTCAATTATCTATCTTAATCATTCCTGTAGCTTACAAAATAGACTTATATATTTAATTGACTGATACCTAATGCATGCTTAGCTAACCTTGCGAAAATTATGTACAAGTTTGTACATAAAATAACCTCTATTTTTTTTTTTTTTTTGGTAAAAATAACTTTTATTTTACTGTCAAGTCAATAATTTTTATTTTACTTAAAATAAAACTATTTCATAACATTTTATCACCATAATGTTGAGAATATAAAACATAATTTTGGCCAAACCATTTTTCCAATACACCAATTGATCCAACGAATCAATTGTTACAACACTTTCAAACTACCATAAAAAATACATTAAAATCTCCATTCCAAGATTCATTTAAACTAGAAAGATCACCTTCATTTCATATGAAAGACTTCTCTTTTCCAATGGAGAAATCAAGCAAAATTATCAGAAGATCGATCTTTACTTTTCTCCAAAACTATCAGTTTTTCACATCAACAGTAGCAATCGTGGCTTTTCCTTTTGCTGCTTCGACTCTTTTATGTCAAGCTTCCTTGCCGTCGCCTCCCATTTTTGCATTAGTCCATGGTTGTCTACATACCCTTTTCCTTGCAGCAGGGTTCCCTCCCTCGTCCGACTTGTTCAGTATTCTCAATCTCGAACTCTCTCAAACCACTGTCACAGTTCTTCTTGTACTTCCCTTTAGTCTCACTTTTCTCCTCTTTGCCAAGGCATTGATAATAAAATCCATTTTCTATCAAGAAAATAGGCATTTTTCTTCTTGGAACAGACTATTCAAATCCCTTTACCTCACACAAATTAGCAACTTATTATTCATCCTATCTGCAAATACTACTTGTTTCTCTCTTCTACTTGTTGCATTCAATTCCTTCGATTTGGACTCTGACTCTCTCCCAACAACTGCATTCAAAACAATTTAACTAAAATTTAGATACCAACTGAACTCTTGCCATCAATCTTGTATAAGAAAATATTTCAGTAAAATTTAGATACCAACCGAACTCTTGCCATCCATCTTGTATAAGAAAAATAAGAAAATAACAAAGAAGGCACCGACTCTTCTACATGCTTGAACATCATCTGATTCTGGTACAAACAAATAATTACACAGTCCATAGGCGTGCATAAAGAGAAGGGACAAAAAAAGTTAAGAAAATTAACCTTATTACATAACCATTCTGTCCAAGATTGTGCTTTGTATAGAGGGGAAACAAGAATCAAACCCATAACACAACGTGCGTATTCTATATGTGTTAAAGTGGTATATAACTTCAGCAAAAATCGACATGTGAATTACCAATATACAATCATTCAGCTGGTGGAACTTAAGGAAACTTACAGTAAACAAGGAACTTAAGGAAAACTTACAGCAAACAGAATCTCAGCAATCTGATCTATTAAATCATCAAAGGATAAAATAGGTTCATCGGGCTGATTACAGCCACCATCTTAGCTTCTATCATCAAGTCCAAATCCTTTCAATCCATAGGCCAAAACCAATGAACAAGGAAATAGAACTATACATTAATTATGCCTCCGCCATTCAGTTTTCCCAAATCACCAAACAAGAAAAATCAACAAATCAAATCAAGAATAGAAAACTCGAAACATATGGATTAGAAATTTGGATTAGAAATCCCCATTTTTCAGCTCAACTTCAGCCGGATAAACGTATAAAATCCCCGCAAAACGCCGAGAACCCAAAACAAATCCCACCCAACACCGTTAAAAAATTGACTCTCAGAAGACAGATACTCCAATTTCACCGCCATGACTACCAGTCCGACCTTCTTCTCTTCACTTCTCAACATTTCCTCCAAAATAAAAATCCCAGAAACCCCTTTGGCTAAAATTAGTTTTTGTTCAAGGAAAAATTCATTTCCCAACTGAATTGGGGAACAATCCATTTCCTTGAATGATTTAAGTAGAATTTAGCACAAATATGAAAAATTATCTCATCATTTTTCGCCAATACATGCAGTTTATTACTAAATCTACCAGGAATTAACACAAATAGGAAAAATCAACCCTTCCTTTTACATTTTCAAGAGTCAAGATAGTACATATTGAAACACCTAAAAAGAGAGAGGTCGTCGGGCCTCTTCCGCCTCGCCTCAGGTCCGCCCCCGTCGCCGGCTTCGAGAAGAGAGAAGAGAGAAGTTGGCGGGGGCAAAGAAGAGATGGGACTTTGAAGAGAGAAGCCAGGGACAAAAGCTCAAAACGAGCATTTCGCGTGTTTCCAATTTTTACTGTGTTTTACACAGAAAACGTCCAAAACGAGATTTTGCTTGTTTTGCGTTTTTAGTACAATTTTTTTCTGTTTTCGAAAATAGGAAATAGAATGCGTTTTTACTGTTTTGAAAAATTAAAAACAGAAAAAGACCCGAAAACGACAAAGAGACCATGACCTTCTACTTTTCACAACATTGATAAAATTTTGCAAAAGGCAACATTAGCAACATTTATTAAAAAAATATTGCGAAAGCTCAATTATGTTAACCAATAGCAATATTTATTTAAAAAATGTTGCAAAAGCTCAATTATGTTAACCAATAGCAACATTCACTTGTTAAAATGTTGTGATGGACCCCTTTAACAACATTTAATCAACGAATGTTGCCTTTTGTGTGTTGTAAAAGACCATTTTTGGTGTAGTGGAGGCTAGAATTCCAATCACCAAATGAGCAAATGCGATATAAAAGAGTGATTACAAGGTCTTAAATAGTCTAATTGCAAAATGACTAAACTACCCTACCCTACCCTAGCCAAACAAATAACACTAACATTCTACCCTTTAGCAATATGAAAAAACATAAATACGAATAACGTTAAGTAATTATGCTAACACCCCATTCAAACTCACGATGCGACAATAAGAAGCAGCGAGATTTTGTTAATCGAAAAATGGAAACATAGAACAAGATACGTTTTGGTGAAAAAAAAAATAGCTAGTTACATCGAAGAAGGAACAAAAGGTAGAGTAATAGTGCCATGCTAAAGGTGGTGGAAGAATGAGATGACAATAAACTTCAATGTGCTTCATTCACTCATGGAACACGAAGTCGTGGGATGTCTAAATAACATTTATTATTAAAATATATAGGAGCCGAAGTGGGGGAGAATATTACCCATATATGTAAGTAACCAACGTAATTAAACAATTTCAGTACTCAATTTAGGTAGAAGATCAGGAAACAAAAGTTTGTTTCTTATTCTACCAAAAGATGACAGAATTGCCAAAAAATACACAAAAACCAGTTGTGGCCTTGCAACCAATTGGATCACTAGCCTAATCAGCATCAGAGCATGCATGTAGCTCTAAAGATGAGGTTGATGAAAATAAAAGTCTCTAAAATAAAGTGCCACGAAGATAGTGCAAATACAAACAACAATAGCCTAATGAGATGTAGTAGGAGATGCAACAAACTAAGTAACAATATCAGCAACGTAGGCAATATTTGGAAGAGTAATAGTGAGATATACCAAAAAACCAACAATATTATAATATAAAATATGGTCTGTGTTAGGCCCCAAAACAACTTATTCTAAAGATCGAAGTTTGCAACAACCACAAAATTATAGAAAATTAAAGAAAATCAGAACACAAAGGATTTTTCGCCCCAAAGGGCTCGGATGTTCAGTCTTGCGACCTAATCACCTGTTGAGTATCAACAATGAGATATAGGTCTAGATCCACTAAAAAATCAAGAATCAATACAGAATGTACAAAGAAACCATTAGTTTCTTCGAGTCCTTTCTCGCCTCTTCTACAAATCGTAATCACACAACCCTAAATCCCTTAATGAGTGTACACAACAATCAAATACTCACAAAGAACAGAGTTTGAAACCCACAAAGATTGATCACAGAATTATAAGAGAAAACCCTAACTATCACTCAGAGAAAGGGAGAAAAACGAAGAGCCTAGAAGAATGAAAACCAACATCTCATCCAAGAGCCAAGACTAAATCACGTATCTATCCAACTAAACAGTCACAATCCAAGGGTCGAAATAGAGCCACATGTAGAGCAGATTCTCAACCTTCAAGAGGCAAAGGCGTGTTTCACTTAAACCCGAAATTGTACTGGCCTAATTGTACAAATGGCCAAACATGCCAAGTAATAGTGAAGCAGCCCAAATACATTAACAATATCCACCTTGCTGAGCTACTCCTTGGCCTTTACTAATGGATCTAGTCATCTACATATATTTCTTCATTTGCTCTGAGACCTATAAAAGAAAAAAAAAACTAGTTCAACTCTTTTCAACAAAAATATTTGAAGTTATAATTATCACAACATCAGGTGATATTCAGAATTCTCAAGCAATTTCTAAATTTATGTAAAGGTAATACCTTAGTCCCCAAATCTGGAGGATTAAATTCTGTAGGAATTTTAACCAGACTGATCAGATTTTTTTCTGCCATATTTATTACAAAATAAAACTTTATGTCTAGTTTAGTTCTATTATGATAAACGGGATTTTTACTCAAATGAATGGCACTTTGATTATCAGTGTAAATCCTAACAGAATCATTCACAAAGTCAGAGTGTGTTTGATAGATATTATTTTGGAAGAATAAATTTTGGAATAGTAGATTGATGGAGAATGTGTGGTTGAAAAAGAAGGAAAAATTATTGATGTGATAGAAAGTATTATTTTATTGAAGAACGTGTGATTGAAAATGAGTAGAAGAATGAAAATGAAAATTTTCATGTGTACCAAATCGAGGCTAGATCTTATAAATTTATACTCTTTAAGAGCAAGTAATACTTTAATACAATATTAATATTTAATGGGTTGTGTTTCTTTAAGATCAAAAATACGATATGTATCAACTTAAGAATATAAAAAAAAAAATCTAAAAAATTATTGAACTCTACGAACGTCAATTTAATATATTAATTGACAAAATAATATATTTAATAAACTATTATAATTATATAATCACAAACAGCAAACAATTTATTACAACCAACCATAAAAATTGTTACAAATGTTGATTCGTGTTCAAAGAAGATATGCATAATTAAATTGCTGGAAGAGTCTTGATGATGGCCTATGAATTCGTGTCGGCAACCCTATCCAATTCCTCATATCACATCCATAAATTAACTAAACTAAGGCAAAACATAGTTTAATCTATAATCACAACCCACAATTAATGAATAGCGTGGAGGAGTTGGCTTCTTCTTTTGACATGCTTGTGTACGAACGGATGAATAGTTAAATTGATCATTCACGTTACAACCTTTTACAACTTTTCGGAGAGGTATCGCGTTTATAACATGTCTAAACTAGAGAGAAAAAGAGAGAAGATTTAGAGAAATCAATAAACTTATATATTTTTATTAAGAACTATACTTCAATATTTATAGGTAATGATTAGAACTACAAGGGATACAACCGTCATAATAGCTAAAATTGTAAGAGTATAAAAGCCATTCATAAATATTATTATATTTATAATAAAAAGATTATTTTCTTACTAAGTGAATTTTATGTAATTTAATAAAATCAATAATTGGACAACATATTGGAAATGTCATCTAAGAGAGCAAATTTTGGAGACCGAATTTTGTTGGTGTTGACACTATTAATTGGTTCTCTAATTGGCAAATGAATTCATTAATAAATGTCCTTAAATTGGAAAATGAAACTTTCCTAATTTTATACTTTTTAGTACAAAATAAAAATATTTTTTAACTCTAATAAGGAGAAAAACTGTCCAACCACGGAAACATTCCTATATTTTTCCATAGCCAGGGGATTTTCAAAACTTCGTTCCCATCTTCGAGGAGATATAATATGTAATAGTTCTCTTATAAGTGATATTTTATATTTTATAACTTTAGCTCATGTTGATTTAATACAATAAATGTTGTTTAACACTATGTTCTAATGAATTTCTAAAAGTATTGTAGTCATTATATGTTGGATACATATTTATGGATGTATATTTATTAGAATTTATCTTATGTATAATATTTATTAAGGATTTTGAAGTTTTAAATTTTGTCCTTAAAAATGAAATGGGATATAGTAAGTGGAAATTACACCTACTCATAATCTTAACCTATACAATTCAAAATTAAGAATTAAATGTTTTCTTTTCAAAAATCA
>CAIGRR010133036.1:0-18787 GCA_903798365.1 Fraxinus sp. 1973-6204 | reverse complement strand
AAGCTTTATTCCCTGTGGGACGATAACTCACTCATCACATTTATTAGTTGTACAACGACCCCGTACGCTTGCGGGATTATTTTGCAACAGTAGCTTTTCATGTGGCTGTAGTAAATGCTGGACGTGTTCATTTTATGGGGCCTTTAAGCCAATCCGACTCTTTGGAGTTATTTCAGATGACAGAATTCTTGGGAGACCCTGACGGTAAGTTTCTCTTCCACAATATTCATCCATATCTGAGTTCCGTTATATTCACCATCTTCCGCAACTACTTTGTTTTACTTTTTTGTTGGACTAGGATTATCTCACGTGGTGTGAAACCTTCACATCTATCATAGAGTCAATGTTAGTCGACATCTACATTATGAATGAAATGATTGGTGATAGATGACATACTCCCAAGTCATTGTATATTAGAGAGCATTCATTAATCTATAATACTTCATATCATATATCCACATACTTTAAGAAGTGCACTCTTTTTTTGTTAATCATACCAACTACAAAGTTAAAGGTTGTCTGAATCAGTTATGTAACGAACAAGATCACCACAAACCCAGAAAATCTATGCAGGAATGAACCGTAGAAAGGAATGAATGAAACGCAAAAAATTAACAACGTGCGGCTCAGTAAGTTTCTCACATCCACGTTAGGAACAGATCTATTT
The DNA here is from genome assembly GCA_903798365.1 of Fraxinus sp. 1973-6204. Classification (NCBI taxonomy): domain Eukaryota; kingdom Viridiplantae; phylum Streptophyta; class Magnoliopsida; order Lamiales; family Oleaceae; genus Fraxinus; species Fraxinus sp. 1973-6204. Next base: position 18,120 of record CAIGRR010133036.1, on the reverse strand, counting down.
ATTTCCTTCTGTTCTTGACAGTAAATTACTGAGATCTCTCACTATTAAATTCATTGAAGTCAGAAAAATCATCGCCAACTTAAAGGAAGAATCCAGATTACTTTGGGTATTTCATCTACCGTCTTCTCACCTCATGTCTCTTTGTATTGTTGTCCTATTTTTGAACTCTTGTAAATGCCAGGCAGATTCTGGGCTTTACGAGCCTTAGTTTTGACTTCCCTGCCAGATGTCTCAAGGTATAAATAAGTCAGTTGTTCCACTGGCTATAACAATTATAAATAGGGCATTAGTGCTTCTTGTAGGATGAAGAAAAAATTTGTACTCCCCCATCCCATTTATATACGTTGATTTTGCTTTTCACACGGATTAATAAATTTTATTTAGCCCTTATTTGGTTCTCATAATTTTTTTAAAAACATTTTTCTCTATTGTTTTTAACCACATTTTTTCAATAAAATAATATTACACGTAAATTAAAAATATTTTTTTATGTTTTAACCACACATTTACCCGAATGCATTTTTGGCAAGATAATAGGGGCTCAAACAGGTTCTTAATGTTATTGAAAAAATATTTTAGACCAAAAACTTTTTTACAACATCTCTAATAGACTCTTTATTTTTAAAGAGCATATTCTATCATTTTGAGAATATCAATAAATTTAGAGAGTTAAAATTTTGAAATACTCCAACAAGCTCTTTATATTTAATACTTAATTTTTTTACTCACAAAAAATATTTTTATTTTTGTTTATCTTTTATTTTAACTAGATTTTCTTTATATTATTTTATTGTTTTCATACATGGAAAATTGAAACACTTTGAATGCAAATATTTAATTATAAAGAGTGAGTTTGACTATCCAAATTTGAAGAGTCAAACCTACACTCTAAATTAAAATGTTAATTTAAAGAGTCTCTTGGAATATAATTTTAAATGTTGACTCTTTAAAATAGAGTATCTCTTGTTTAAAGAGTCTCTTGAAAATACTCTCAAAAGGAAAGTCAGTCTACATAAATGGAACGCAGGGAGTACAAATTTTTTAATAATGAAATGCATTTTGTTTTTTTTGACTCTCTCTCTCTCCCCCTCCCTCTCTCTCTCTCTATTGTTTTCATACATCGAAAATTGAAACACTTTGAATGCAAATATTTAATTATAGAGAGTGAGTTTGACTATCCAAATTTGAAGAGTCAAACCTACACTCTAAATTAAAATGTTAATTTAAAGAGTCTCTTGGAATATAATTTTAAATGTTGACTCTTTAAAATAGAGCATCTCTTGTTTAAAGAATCTCTTGAAAATACTCTCAAAAGGAAAGTCAGTCTATATAAATGGAACGCAGGGAGTACAAATTTTTTAATAATGAAATGCATTTTGTTTTTTTTCACTCTCACTCTCTCTCTCTCTCTCTCCCCTTCCCTCTCTCTCTCTCTATTTTTTTTTTTGCTTAAACTCGACGATGCCTCGTTATAGTAGTGAAATGCAAATTCTCTGATATTGGAATTAATTTCCACATCTATACAAAGAAATAAAACCCCTTCAGTTATCTTAATCTAGTTGTTTGTTGATTTTTATCTAGTACATAAAAAAACTACACATTTGGATGCACATCTCAGATTTTGACCTTTATTTAGTCAAAAGAAGATTTATGAATAAGCTAGCTTATGTTACTTTTCCCTTCTAATCGATGGCATAAACAGCCATTGCACCCGTCATTATAAAAAATCAATTAATAATCAACACAACAATATCTCAAGCAAAAAGTAAAAGTCCAAAAAAATATCAACATCGAAAATAAAGGAAGTAACATGAAGAATACCAAACATTAATAAATGATAGTCCAATGTCGTCTACCGTAGTTGAAGCGTTGATACCATATGGATATTGTTAATGTAAGCAAGGTGGAAGACAAGAGAGCGAAGGGGACTAATATATCATACAACCAAATAGGCATTGGAGGGGCGACGAGGACACATATCGACGCCTTTGTTTCAGGTATTGAAGATTAGTTCCTTCGTCAAGCATCCATTTCGGATTAAGCATGTGCAGGTTTTTGGTAGCATCATTGGCGTCGTGTCTGAGAAGTGCTACCAAATGTCATGGTTAATACACGTTCATGTCTTCCACGAGTAAGCTCATCCATTCCACATCTTCTTGCTAGAGACCCTCAAGCCCCCCAAGATGAATATCGAAAATATTAATATCCCAACTAGCAGTTGTTACTACCAGAGCTTTCCAAGAGCTCCGCCGGCAGGTTGCTACATAAACTCAATTGCTGAGTCAAAGAAATCCATATCTAGTATCAGCATCGTAGGACAGTTTAATGGCTGAAGCTTGAACTCGAGCTCCTCCTCACGTTCCAAGTAGAGGTGATGTCGGAGCCTTAAGTGTACCTCGCACGACCTCAAGCTCGAGATCAGTCATATGGAGTCCACTGAAATTGCCAAGATCATTCAGGATAGGATTGTGACTAATATGCTTCAGAATACTCAGGCAATAATAAGGTTCACCCCTAACATCCATTTTTCCCCTGAAGTCTTAGCATATCCTCTACCGGACAAATTTAAGTATCCTCTGGTAAAGGAATATGATGGGACAACCGACCCCATTAACCACCTCAATATATACACAGATATCATGAACTTGTACGTCGTACCTAATGCAGTAATGTGCAAGGCCTTTCCTCAGACGTTCGTTAATGCAGCTAGGGATTAGTTTTCTACATTGGAGCCCAACTTTATAGCTTTCTTGTCAGATTTGGCCGATAAGTTCTCCACTTTTTTCACAAGTAGCAAGTTTATCAGGAAGATAGCTACATCATTCATGCAGATGCGTCAAGGACCTAATGAAACACTCGTCGACTTACCTATCACAAACGCCGTTTCTACCCTAACATTTGCCGTAAGATGCGAAGCATTCAAGACGTCTTTGTCAAAGACCCCTCCCAAATCAGTGACCGACTAACTTATTCAGGCTGACAAGTACATTACCATAGAGGAGACCTGTTTCAAAGGAGAGATGCCCCACCATCAAGTAAGCTCGAGCTTAAAAGGCCGCATGAGTCTAACATGTGTCCGAATCTTTTTCGAAGTAAGCAAAGGCACAGCCCCCCCTTCAACATCTTTCACCTGATTGAACACTACGATGTCTAATATTTTGATGAAGATTAAAGATCTTAAAGAGCTGTAATGGTACCATTAACATCATCATTAGTAGGACATCCTCGAGAAGGGACTCGAGTAGCGGGCGTAAGTAATACGCTAGACAATATCCCTCAATTTCAAGCACATATCTTGGTAATGTAGAAGACATCACTTTAGTTATATTTGCGATCATTGCTAACTTTGAGGTTAGGAGAATTTTGGTGGATAATGGAAGTGCAGCTATTGTATTGTCACTTAACGATTTCATCAAATGGGTATTTTAGCCGAGCATCTCAAGCTAGTTAAAACTTCCCTTCAGGGGTTTTGAGGTGGTGTCATCGTTCCAGAAGGCATTGTTAGGTTACCTTTCACCTTAGGATTAAAAGGGAAACTGGTAACATAGATCACCACTTTTCAGGTAGTTCGTGCTCCTATGGCCTACAACGCCATACGTGGAAGGTCACTGCGTAATAGAGTTAAGGTAATTATTTCAGCTTTTTATTTGGAAATGAAATTTCCTACAAGTAATAGGGTAAAGGTAGTTCAAGGAAGTCAAGCAGTGGCCAAACAATGCTATGTTACTAGTGTTCGGGAAATCAAAGCTGACGTCATATAACTTTTAGAGCTCGAACTTGACCTTATGCATTGTGGGAGACTTTCCCCAGTGGAGGAGATGGAAAAATACGAGCTCGAGCCTGGTAGAACAGTCACCATTGGTCGAGATCTTGATGCTACAATCACGACCGAACTTCTTAGTTGTTTGTCCCTCAACATTGACGTATTAGCTTGGAAGGTCGAAGATATGCGTGGAATTGACCCCAAAGTTGCAGTATATATACTTAATATAAATCAGATACAAAACCAGCGAAATAAAGGAGGAGACAGTTTGCGCCAGAATGGTGGGAGGACATATGAGAACAAATTGCTAGTCTCATTAATGCACAATTCATTCGAAAACTCTAATATCCTGATTGGCTTGCCAACGTTGTTCTTGTCAAGAAAGACAGTTACCCTATCCCGAATTGATAATCTCGTTGGCAACACGTCGGATCATAAACTATACAGCTTCCTGGATTCGTTCTCTGGATATCATCAGTTCTTCCTGGCGGAAGAAGATTAGGAAAAAATCTCATTCATGGCAGATTCAGCCATATACTTTATAAGGTCATGCCTTTCGGATTGAAGAATGCAGGAGCAACATATCAAAGACTCTTCAACAAGGTCTTTGCCGACATGATAGGGAAGAACATCAAAGCATATGTGGATGACATGGTGGTTAAGAGCAAGCAAGTAAATTTTCATATCAATGAACTCGAGGATGTCTTCGCTACACTGCAAAGGTACAAGATGAAACTCAATCTAGCAAAATGTGCCTTCAGAATGGCCTTAGGAAAGTTTCTAGGTTTTATGATCACATACAAAGGGAGAAAAGCCAACCCCGACAAGATCCATGCCTTGATGTCTATGGAATCCCCGAAGAACAAAAGAGACATTCAGAAATTGATAGGTCGAGTAGCAGCTTTAAACAAATTCGTGTCACGAGCAGTAAACATGTGTTTTCCCTTCTTCAAAGTTTTCAAGGGCAATCGAAACTTTGATTGCAATGAGGAATGTGATTCACCTTTTCAAGAGCTCAAAAGAACATTGGCAACTCGTCCAGTTCTTACCAAATCGGAGCATGGCGATACCTTGTTGCTATACTTAGCCGTCTCTCAAAATGTAGTAAGTAGGGTACTATTAAAGGAGAGTGAAAAGGTCCAACGACCCATCTATTATGTGATTAACGTGCTTCTTGATGCGAAAACTCAATATGCATTCGCTAAACAACTTGCTCTTGCCTTAGTCATAGCTGCTAGAAAGTTGCGTCAAACTTTCAATATCATTCTATCGTTCTACTCACAGATCAGCAGCTCACACATACACTTCAAAAACCAAATATCTTAGGAAGATTCTAAAATGGGCGATTGAGCTTGGAGAATTTGATATTAATCTCAAGCCACGACCCACAATCAAGGTACAGGCTCTAGCCAACTTTATAGTAGAACTTACCTCCAAAGCCTCGGGGGCTAGATGATAAAGACTCGGCAAGACCTTGGAAATATGGAAAATCTTCGTAGATGGAGAATTAAACAGTTCAGGCTCGAGAATTGGGATCATCATTGCTGACTCGAATAAAACCATATAAATCTAATGCGCACTCAGGTTCAAATTTGAAGCCACTAATAATGAAGTATAATATAAGGCTGTTATCGTACCGTTGGAACATATATGCAACCTTGAGTTGGAACACATCAAAGTTTTCAGCGACTCACGACTAGTTATCGGACATATTGAGGATAATTTTGAAAGAAAAGACGAGAAAATGAACTTGTATTATCTAAAGGTGAATGATCTCAAAAGGCGATTAAAGAGTAAATCCTTAAAATTGCCAAAGTTGACAATTCGAAAGCCGACGCATTATCTAGACTCATGTTCATGAGGATAGATGGGTTGGACAAAAGGGTACACATTAAGAAGGTAACAAAGCCTAGCATTAAACAGAAGCAAAGCATCATGGACATTGACCAGGAGCATCCTTAGATGGACCCGATATCGAGTTCATAAGTTACGGGTGTTTACCGTCGGACTATCGGGCTGCAAGAAGCATTGGGTCACGAGCAACAAGGTACTGTATCATTAGAGGACTCTTATTTCGAAGAAACATTACCCTTCCCTACAGGAGATATCTTAGACCTTTCGAATTGCTCCAAGCCTTAGCTGAGGTTTACGAAGGTGTGTGTGAGAATCGTCAAGGTGCTCGAGCTCTTGCTTATAAACGTGTAAGGTATGGGTATTATTGGCCTAGCATGAAGAAAGATACAGCGAAATATGTAAAGAGGTGTGACAAGTGCTAGAGATTCGATAATATTATACATACCCCAGTCGAAGAGCTGACTCTCATCTACTTTTTGGCTCCATTCGAGCAACGAGGAATTGACATTCTAGAACCTTTCCCTTTGGCAAGAGGTCAACTGAAGTTTCTTGAAGTAGCAATAGAATACTTTACCGATTAGGTAGAAGCAGAACATCGGCAGTAATTACAGAGCTTAAGATCAGGTCATTCATATGAAAGTCCACTAAATGCAAGTTCAGGATACCGAAGGTACTCATAACAAATAATGGAAGGCAACTGACAATTCACCATTTAGGAATTTTTATGCTTCATTCTCACACCCTCAGAGTTACGCCCTTACCGAAGTGACTAATTGAATCATACTTCAAGATCTTCGAACAAGGATTAGGGATGTTAGAGGTAGTTGGCTTGAGGAATTGCCCTCCATATTTTGGACATATAGGACTTTTCGTAAGAAAACAACTGGTGAAACCCCTTTCATGTTAGATTTTGTCATCAAGACCACAATTCCAATTGAGGTCAGCCTTCTAACGATAAGAAGGCTCGAGCCTAATCCTAAAGGGACAACAATCGAACATCTTGACCTGCTTGAAGAAGTTCAAAAACACGAGTCACTTAGAGCTACAAGTTATCAAATTAAAACAATGAGATTCTTCATTATTAAGGTCAAATCTAGAAGTTTCAGAATTGGAGATTTAGTCTTAGTCCTCAGAAGGGAACAAGATGTATGTTATCTCCCAGGAAAACTTGAATCAATTTGGGAAAGACCTTTTGAAATCATACAAAAAGTAAAAGGTGGAGCATATAGCCTGAAGGACACCTAGGAAAGACCTCTCCCAAATCCTTGGAATGTCTTTAACCACAAAAGTTATTACAAATTGTCGATCACGCCCCCAGGTATCTAGGTTACATAGTTTTTCATTTTTCTTTTTGCATTATGTTAGGTTTATATTATTTTGGTAGGTTTTTTTTAGTTCGGGCTTGCATACCTTTAGGTTGTTTACCTTTCAAACCCTACGCGCCCATGTACATTTACATTATTTTATAAATATTTTAACAATTAAAAGTTTTCTTCAAACACCTCTATTTAGCTATTACTTATAATTAGTATAAGGTCATGCTCCGCGCATGCAACTATTACATCTAATTAGCATAAGGTCGTGCTCTACGCATGCAGCTATTACTCCTAACTAGAGTAAGGTCATGCTCTGTGAATGCAGCTATTACATCTAATTAGTATAAGGTCGTGCTCCGTACATACGACTATTACTTCTAACTATCATAAGGTCATGCTCTACTCATACAGCTATTATATATAACTAGCGAAGGTCGTACTCCACGCATGCAGCTATTACATATAATTAGCGTAAGGCCATGCTCCGCACAAACATCTAATAAACCTACCTAGTATAAGGATGTGCGTACGCACGCTACTGCTCGAGATCCTTATGACTCGACCTCAATATTTCTCAATATCAAATTATATTGAGTTCGAGCTCGGGATAGTACTCTCTATCTACAAAAAGCCTCAAGATTCACCAAAGAAAAAGGAGCCTAAGCTGCTTGCTAGAACAATGACCAGATAGCACACTCAAACTCAACCTATTTGAGCTTAAAAATATCACAGCTCGTGAAAAATACTCGAGCTGCATACATATTGTAAATCGAACAAATAATTCGAGCTTGTTGTCCAAAATACTGGTAAGGTAAAATGCTCGAGCTACATATATATTGCAAATCAAACAAATAACTCGAGCTTGTTGCCCAAAATATTGCTCAAGTAAAATGCTCGAGCTACATACATATTGCAAATCGAACAAATAACTCAATCTTGTTGCCTAAAATAATGGTCAAGTAAAATGCTCGAGCTACATACATATTGCAAATCGATCAAAATACTAAAGCTTGTTGGCCAAACACTAGTCGAACTATACATGTTAAACAAGTCAAAATAAAAAATTCGAGCCTCTCCCAAAATAATGGGAGTTGTACTCTCAAGCTCAACGCATAGAAATACTGAAGGAGCTTGAGCATCTTGTTGTCATACAGTATGCTCGAGCTCAAACATAGATACCAAAAACTTGAACTTAGATTGCTCGACATTGGTTAGTTTCGAGCTTGATATGTAAAGAACAAACGTAATTGATAACAAAATATATTAGATAGTATCAAGCTTACATTAAAGCCAAATAATGAACATAGAACATATAATGTACTCGTTACATTTTTCAAAACAAAAACATATTTAACAAAGTTCGGGGTATGGGCCTAATCAAGATTTATCGTGTCAGCAAGATATCCCTGATTTGGAGTCTTGACCTCCTCCCGCCATCCTCTTCTCCTTCAACCTCAGAGCCAGAAAGCTCGAGGTCATTGGTGAGCTCATTAATCATCCTTATCTCTTCGATCAGAGGCTTCAAGTCGTCAGGCAACATGGTCCGCATGAATGAGTGAGAAACCCTCAGGCATTAGTGATACGAACCTGAACCATACTGAACCAATAGCATCCAGAATTTCTTAAACTTCTTGAAGTCTTCAACCGCTTGAGCTCGTGCTTTGGCAAGTTCGTCCTCAAAACCCTTCTTGGCATATAAAAGCTTAAGCTTAGCCTCTTTAGCCTGGTCCTTGGTGGTACCCACTTGGTTTTGAGCTTTTCGAGTCTCGATCCTTGCCAGGTCCTTGGTGGCACCCACTTGGGGCTTCTAGTTGTCAAGATCCTAGCATAGTGACTACTACTATCACTTGATCCCTCACTTCTACTACTGACATTATGTTACTATTAAAATAAATAACTTAAATGCTCGAACACTTATCTCTTAATGTGGTCACTCACAAAAACCGACTAAGCTCCGAACTCGAACTACTTTTACTGAGATTTGAGAGTAAAAAAGTGAAAAATGAAAGGTGAAAATGGGGTATTTATAGGGGTCATATGAAGGTCAAAGTTCGTACAATCCTGAACCTTGAATTCATGCCACATGGCAATCATCCAAGATTGAATGATCTCTGCCCTAGACATGTCCAACAAGTGGCGAATGCCAGTTGTTACCTATAATCAACCAATTAAGTACGATCTCAAGTTGTTGTACCTCCTTGCATCTTATCTCACAGCTCGAGCACATAACTTTTAGCTGCGACCTGGATGCATAGGGCTTGTGATGGGTACAAATATCCTTTAGCCCGAGCTCAAGCATATTACCCGAACTTAGCCTACCCCAACTATGCAAATACTAAGCTAAGGGTACATGTCAAGGTCGGGCTTCAAAAATGAAAGAATGATTTCCTCATCCTTATCTCACACCATCTAGAAATATCAATCCTATTTTGATTACGACTCTCCATAACTTTTACTCTTCTCCAAATTACTTACCTATCACGGTTTGATTTAGACTCAAACAAAACACTTTGACTATGATACAAACACCTTTTCATGATAAGGATAAGGACTACAAGTATTTGGATCCTTTCATGTCTTTATTACCAACATCTATAAATATAGGACCATAGTCATTATTCTGGTAAGCTTTTACATAATTTTCAGCACATAATTTTACACATAAATTCTCTCTGACTTAAGCATCGAAGTGACGACGTGGACACGCATCGACGTCTTTATTTTTGATATTGAAGATCAGTTTGTGTGTGATTCAAGCATCCAGTTCAAAACCAAGCAGGTGCAGATTTTTGGTAGCATCAGACACAAACCAAACTTTTTGAATTTGTTGTCTGGCATTGAGAAAATGATGGAGTGCATCAAAATTCATGTGCCTTTAATGTAAGGAACATGACTTATATAATAATCCACTTCTTAAGTACAGGAGACTGAGTTGATGAGAATTTAACATGTGCAGTTGTAGATAATTTTGCATTAGGTAACATGTATGTAATTCCTCAAAATAGTTCTATTGATCCTCCTTGTCATGTGATTTTGTTGAGAAGATTTTCTATTCGTCCTTTCCCTTGCTAACCCTTTTCCCTTGCAAAATCGTTCTAACTGGATATTAATAGTTTAATTTTCTACAAGTTTACTCTATCGCAAACAAGTAATAAAGTGAAGAGTAAAGTATCATCCCACAAGAACTATATACTTAACCTAGTGTCAATCAATTTTAGCTCTTATCGAATAGCCTTATTTGTTTGAATGGTTTATATTAAGTAATCTAGTTAAACTAACAAATTCTAGCTAGTGAGCAAATTATGAAGGCTTTGTGAATTTAGATTGGATAATTACTAAGACCTTGAATCCCCCCTTTTTAATTTGTTCCAATTCAATATAATAACATGACAATATGTGCTCATTCTTGTTGATCAATATTTCTAAGTTAGTTAAAAATATCTCTCGATGTCATTAAATTATCATCTTATGTGACCTTCTTATATATTTATGAAAGACGCGAGCATGAAAACATGCATTAAAAATATTATAACATCTTTAGAAATCATGAAAAGCACAAATGTATATTTCTATCATCTACTAGACTTTACAATCGTTGTTAACGTCCTATCTATCATATTGTTTCTCTCGAAGTCAATAATATTCACAGTCAATCCAATTGTGATCAAGTAATTGAAAATCATTAAATCATAAAACAATCATACAATAATTAACACATATTCAACGTAAAATTGTCGAATTTATTTTAAAACATCATAATAAGAGTTCATCCATATCTTAGTAATTGAAACCCCAACATCTCACTACAAATTTACAAGAAATCACATTTAATTGGAAGAATAAAACCAAGATTTTGATTTGATGAAGGTGAAGATGAAAATAATCTTGATGTTCTTGAATTTCTTCAATTGTATCTTGATGAATCTTCATTTATTCCTCTTCTTGTTTCCCCAAAAATTCAAGGATTGGTCTCTAATTTCTTGAAAAGTTGTAATTTCCCTTTAATTCTCAGAAGAACAATGGAGTTGGCCTTTATTTGATGATGATAATAGACGATTAATGGTGTAGAAAAGGTTCCTTTTGATGTATTTATAGAAGTCTAAATTAGGGTTGAAATCGTAACCAAAATTGAATAGAATAAGAATTCTAACACAAACAGGTAATTTGCACGTTAGGTCCTCCGTCACTCGATTTTTACATGGCATGCCCGTGCATAGACTTGGCTTGCTCTTGGGAGTTTTTCAATTGGCTAGTGCGGGTATGCCAGCCAAGTTCTTGCATGCACGAATGATTTTTTTTCACCAATCCTCTGTTCGGATTGAGTCCATTCTTCTTGCATTTGGATCCTTTAACTACTAATTGCATTCAACTGGACCTAAGCATTCTCCAATTGTCGATCTTAAATCTGAATCAACTATTGAAATGTGCAATTTTACCTTCTTGCCAGTTATTGAAATGTGCAATTTTACTTTCTTGCCAGTTTGATTATTAATCAAAGTTTACCACTCTTAGAAGTCCTTAAAGGAAAATTCTTGCGTTTTAACAAATAAATCCATACTTTCCCAGAAAATTTTGCTGGCCCTCAGTGCATACATAGTCAAGTGTCCATCTTACAGAATGAACAACATAAAATCTCACCAATTAATCTAGTTTTACAAATTTTGTTTACAAAAGAAGTGTTGGCAAGATCTAAGCCATTGATTTTCATTGATTTCAAAAACTATTTTTGAAATGAATGACCTACCTAAATGTTGTCAGCACAGAGTTCATAAACCAAGTTTGTCACCTAGTTTGTACACATAGCATGATTCAAATTTCACTCTCTTGTGCATACGAAACTCAAATTTCACTCTCTTGTGCATACGAAACAATGTTCACAAAAAACTCAATTTCCCAATGTAACTTTTCCCAAAACCTTCCTAAGAGTTCTACCCTTATTTTGGTATTTTGTATGTCTGATAATATAATTAATAATTTTCCTTCACCTTTTGTGACCTACGAAACAGTTTTTGGCAACAAATTCTTTATTGACACAATAAGCTAATTAAGAATTAGTCTGATTTCTTCACTTTAAATTTTGAGAAATAAAGTATATATTGACAATTTGGTCTAATACTACCATTTAGAGAATTTTTTGAAGTAGAGTGGAAAAAGAATTAAATCAAATAAAGATACAACAAAACTGTTTATATGACAGCAAATAAGCAAAGAGGATGCTCAATCGTGGACTGGAATCAATATATGTAGTGTTGATTGTGGTGTTAATTATGCCAGAATCTCTGATATCAATTGTTGGGAATTCAAAGATCACGTATCGCTTGATACCACTTGATATGAACCCAAACACCGAATTGAGATGTTGAAGTTATATGGCAAAATATGAAGTATTTGATTACATGCAAAAGAATAAAAGAAGACAAGAAATTATGGTAGAGAAATTAGGAGATTCGCTTGCACCAATAATAATGAAGAAATAAATAATTATCCTAAAGTTTTAGTAATCTCTTTTCTCACATTATGAAATTGTATAGAAGAGCCTAATATTTATAATGAGCATGTAGGAGGACGTCCAAACCCTCATAGTAGAGTTGTTGATGAAGTAAGATTCCAAAAAATCGAGTCCGAAACGATAAAGGAGAGAAAAACCGACTGCGCGCCCCGACGCCTGGTGTTCTGTCCAAATTGTTTTTTTTTTAAGTTGTTTTCTCCATCCTGAAATTTTCTTCAAATAAAATACCAAATTCCAATTCTTAATGGGCTTCCAAAATAAAACTTCAACTTGACATAGGATTTCAAACTAAATTCTTCTTGATGTGCACTTTAATTAGAATTCTCCAATTACTTCAATAAGGAATTCAGGTTACACCCAAATTCTAACAATCTCTACTTTGACACAATCCCATAGCAACGAGAAAAATTCCAAAATATTCTCCACTTAGAGAAGAGAATCCGTCTGCAAGGAATGAACTGACTATTCAACAATAATCAAAATTGATTCTCCAACCAAACACAAAATACTCTACATCTTCTAATGAATTCAACCACTACTCTGTAGAATAACCTCAATTCTCAAAAAATCATAATGATTTTAAAATTCACCAAATTGGGCTATAACGTACCCTAATGCAGAATCAAACACAAATGCTTTTAGAAGACCCCTTGCTAGATTGTACACCTACTACGCTGAAAGCATGTTCAACCAAAATCAGCATTCACATACTTTTACCACTGGGTCCGTTCTTAGCAATTGAATATAATGGCACCGCAAGTGATGGGGGTAAAGCGGCATTATCCATATCTTCTGAACTTTACTGAGCAGTATTCTTCAAATCCGACCATTTACGAGCTCCTAAAGGTATTTTACCAAACTAAATGTCCACCACGATAATGAACCTATGCTGATTTATCCTTCTAGATTTTGCACGGCATTGTAAGATGTATAACTAAGACATTTTCTGTCCCTTCAATACAGCGTGAGAACCCTTAAAAACCTTCAAAGCTCCACATCCACCTCCATCCAAAGAACTCATAACCCTTTGAATTAAGGATAGACAACGAGATGAGATTTTTCTTCAAATTCGGAACTTGTCGAACTTAGCCAAGTTTTCTAATTGTCCCATCCAATAGTTTCAATCTGACCGTATCAATTCCAGCAACCTGATAAGATGTTTTATTTTCCATAACCATAACACCTTTAGAAATGGTTTCATATGTAGTAAACAAGTCCTTATTGGGACACATATGAAACGCACATACTAAATCCAAAATCCAATTCTTCTCTGGTTTAGAATTGATGTCAGAAATATTCAAGAGATCTCTCTAAAATCTCTTATTGCTTCCCATATCGACTTGTAACCAACTTTTATCTATTCTGTAATTTGTAACAATCTTTCTTCAAGTGCTTCTTCTTCTTACAGAAGTAACAAATCTGATTACTGAACTTAGACTTTGACCTGCTCCTTCTAGAACCACTTTGAGCAACAAGACCTTCTCTATCTCTGGCCTCTAAAACCAGATGTTTTATCTTCTCTTTTGAAAACAAAGTATCATACACATCTTCTATGGTGAGAGTATCACGACTATATAAGATCGTGTCTTTAAATGAAGAAAACGAAGCGGACAACGAACACAATATGATCAATGCCAAATTTTCTCCATCATACTTTACTTTCAAAGTTTCCAAATCAGCCATGATGAAAATAGAAAATATATTGCATTTACTATGAAAATTAAGAATAGATCTAACCACGAGAGTGAAAGAGAAGAGAACTTAGATAGTGATGAGGATTCTGATGAAGAGTCTATGGGTGAGGAAGATATCCAAAAGGCTTATGATAAAATATCTGAGGAGAGTATTAAGATTCTTACTAAAAACAAATTCTTGGGTGTGAAGATGAGGAACTTGAATTGGAAAATGAGAAGTTAATAGCGCACTTTAAGGAATCTACCTCGATCCTGANGTCTATGGGTGAGGAAGATATCCAAAAGGCTTATGATAAAATATCTGAGGAGAGTATTAAGATTCTTACTAAAAACAAATTCTTGGGTGTGAAGATGAGGAACTTGAATTGGAAAATGAGAAGTTAATAGCGCACTTTAAGGAATCTACCTCGATCCTGAGTGAAGTAAAATCCACGAACGAGTCTTTAGATACTTAAGTTAGGAATCTCTCGAATGAGCTTGAGAATACCTCTAAGAGAGCTTATTAGAGCTAATAAGATAATAGTTGAAAAGGAAACCTTAGAAATTCAGGTTAAAAATCTTCTAAACGATCTAGAGTATTTCAAGTCTCAACTTCTTGTCTTTTCTATTGGTTCTATGAAACTAAATAACATTTTGGGAATGGGCAAGCTTGATGGTAATAAGGGAGATCTAGGTTTAAAGGAAAATAGTGCTAGTATTTCTAAGACCACGTTTGTCCCTGTTACTAACCAGCCCAAACATATGCCTAACCTCGATTTTAAAGATAAGGGATTCGTTAGACAAAGACATACTAGACAGCATAGGACCTATCGACCTAGGAATAGATGTCAGCGTCCACATAATATTGGTCCTAGATTTGTCCCGACATGCTTTCACTACGGTGATTTAGGACACATACGCCCTAGATGTCATCGATTCCTGAATAGCCAAAGAATTAAGAGCTTTAATAGGAATAAGAATTAGGAGTTTGTTGGTTAGATTGACTTTTTTACTAATCAAGTGAGTCAATTGGTGAAGTTAATGACACAGATGAATAGGAATATTCTTGTCACTAGGCAAGTTTGGGTAGAGAAAAGTGATCTAAAAAATTGTGTAATAGATTACAGTGCTCTTAAAGGTAAGAACATTTACGTACCTAACTGATTAGGTATTTTTTGGTGCATGCTCGTGTTTTATCATTGTGTGACATTGATTTATGCATGCATTATATTTGTTTATTTGTTTTTAAGGTAGAAAACGCATACATATTTTTTTATTATTATTATTTTTGTGTTTGTTTTTTA
This sequence comes from Fraxinus sp. 1973-6204, assembly GCA_903798365.1. Taxonomy (NCBI): domain Eukaryota; kingdom Viridiplantae; phylum Streptophyta; class Magnoliopsida; order Lamiales; family Oleaceae; genus Fraxinus; species Fraxinus sp. 1973-6204. The sequence goes on along the minus strand of CAIGRR010133036.1, from coordinate 2,701 downwards.
TATATGTTGCTTGGTGAATTCATGATTTAAAATAAAAACAACAAAAAAATTGGAAAATTGAAAAAATAAAAAATGATGAAAATTTTTACTTCAGCATGATATATAACAAACTTGATCTTATTGGTTGTGATCAAACACGTGTTTAATCGATGAGTTATAACATAGTTTTCATTGTTGACTTAGGTTATTTATGGAGTACTTAGTATATGTGTTTTCATGTACCATCTGCACTTCACACGCTATGATATTGTTGTGGGACTCTACCGCGTGTGTGAGATTTAGGATGGCGATCACATGTTAGTAAGGTGACTTTGAACGTGAATTGACCTTATTTATTAGACATAAACTCAAATTTATCTCCGGTAATAAGAAGTTCAATATCTTATGTTCTTTTTCGGAGCTTATTTAACTCGAGCAATTAAGCATATGGGATTTTTCATAGTTTGGTGCCTATGGTCAACTGACTTTGATTAACCGACATAAAACTCGTTACAATGGTCATTTTAGTCGCTTAATGAAGAGGAGCTTACACTTAAGATGTAAAAAATAATTATGAACTTAAAATATTGAAAAATATATATGCAAAAGTCACGGAGAGAAGAAAATATCAATACAAATGAGCTTTTATTTTAAGCTCCTAATGTGTTTTAAATGGTTTGACTTTCATAAGTAGGGGAATATACTTATTAGCAGTGATGTTTAGCATGTCTTTTCTCACAAAATTAAGGTTTGGAGTCCTGCTTACAAATGATTAGTGACACTTTACACACATGTTTCACTTATACAATTTACTACATGATAACTTGAACTGAATATGTGGAAAGGCTTACTGTAAGTTAATTATACTTATCCTTGCTAACGACTGCATTTTTTGATAATGTTAAAAGTTTTTTTTTTCCCCTTTTCCATTTATGACAAAAATGGGGAGATATTTAGAGTATCTGAATGCATTGACATTTGCATTTTATGTCAAGGGCTAGTTGGGGAGATATATAGATACATTTGTCTACTACATAAAAACATGAGTTTGCAGTAAGGGGGAGAATGTGCATTGCATCTACATTTCATATCATATGTATAGCTATTTAAGTTTTTATGTTTTGTGATGTTAATATTTCGGTTATTGTTTTGATTGACATTAATGTTACGTCTCAAACTAGCATGATTATTTGTGTTCATGAGTTTTTGATTCCATGTATCATGTTCTTTTACACTTGATATTTGATGTTTGAATTTCAGGAAACATGTTTAACAAAGAATGAAAGAGATATTAGTTTGATGAAATTTGGGTAGTTTAGATTTTGTATTTAGTTTTCCTTGATTTATTGTATAGTTTGGTCACAAAATGTCAAAGGGTGAGTTTGTTAAGTTTTTAGTATTGGCGATTATGTTGACAAAAGAACTAATTTGTAACGTGTTGTAAAAGTCAAGGACCTAAGGTACAATTTGTATAAATTGGGTTATGAGGTCTAGGGTTCGAGCATGAGAAGAAGAGAAACACGATGCTGCATTTTTGCTAGCGTATCGCCTGGACACTGCTTGAGCGACAAAAATATAATGTTTGTCGCCTGCTTGTCACAGAACTCTCGTTCGAGCGATAATGTATCACTCGTCTGTCGCCAGCTTATCGCTCGAGCGACAGGTCGATCCGGAAAATACTAGTTTGTTGTTTTGAAGTATTTTCTTCTGACTCATTCAATCTAATTACTCTCTACTATAAATGCCCAAGCCTATGTACGAAATTTGGTGTGGTTGATTGTTATTCTTTTGTCTCATATCATTCTTTAGAGATCAAATAACATATTTCTTCTTTGTGATTTATTTTTTTTAGTCTTGAGATATATCAACCACATTTTGGAAATATATCAAATTGAAGAATCAAAACACCTACTTCCTAAACATCCTTAGGAATGAACTTTCTCAGTTGAACTTCAAAACCTGCTGGAGGTTGAGGGAGGTTGAACTGTAAGCACAGGAAAAGCACAAGAATTGGAGATTTTTGGAATTCCACTTGAAAGAGACAATTGAAGATCGGCAAGTTGGAAGGAGACAGCAGATCGTGGAAGCTACATGAATTAAATCGGGAAGTCTAGTGGAGTTGGCTAGACAACATCTAACTGTAGAAGATCGAGAAGCTGGTGGGAGTACGCAAATCTTGGAGATTACAGGAATTACAACAGCGGGAATTAGTGGAATTTATTAGGCTGGAAACAGACTGTAATCCATATTATTTATAGTGGAGGTAATTTGTTTGGTCAGGAATTTTTACTCAGTTGGATTTCTCTGTTATCAATATTGGTGTTATTTATTGCTTTCTTATTACAAACTGTGGCAATCTAACTTAGGATAATTGGATTTCATGTTTAACCATCTAGAAACAATTAAAAGTGACTTGTTACTTGTTACTTGTTAATTGTATTATTCCGTACATAAGGTCAAACTTAGTTAGTAAACTACGATATTTCAATTTGATCTCACTTCGATCATAAATACAATCAAACATTTGATTGGATTATTTTCCTATTAGGTTCGGTAAAACTAGTTGTTTGATTTGACGGAGAAATAAATGGAACATTTATTTTTCCAAAAAGAGAAAAAGGGAAGTTCAAATAATTCCATCCATGGCTTCTTGCTATGTGAATACGTTGAAGTTCAACCGAGAGACAAATTCCTTGATGAACATAGACTTTATTATAAGCTT
>CAIGRR010133034.1:0-10165 GCA_903798365.1 Fraxinus sp. 1973-6204 | reverse complement strand
TAATGTAACTAACCGTTTTAAAGTAAATTGGCATCCATGAAAGTATAACAAAAAATCCCTGCATGAAACAAGATAAATATGAAATTATCTTCTACAAAATAATCTTGCCAGCAAAATAATGGGCAATAAGTTGTACATGAGTAGATTCTGATAAATACTGACAGTAAGAAGTTAAAAAAGAAATACATGAGATATATTTGAAAAATATTAATAGAAAATCTTGCGTAATAAAATAAGCTAAATGGTGAGGGGATGTATTACCCAACTGTGCATGGAATTTGCAACAATTAGAGACCAAGTTGGTAGCTTAGAGAGCAATCGCCTAAATGGAGGAATGACTTCTCTTGTTTTCTTTTCATTCTTCGAGAGAGAGGTTACAGCCACCTTGTTCTGTATGTACCTCAACTCATATACTGATATTTGAGGACTTTGTTCAGGAGTGCTTGAGGTTGCAGATACCCAAACTAACACCCAGAGAAAGCCACATAATCCAAATATTACAAATGGTCCAGACAGACCACCCTGTGACATGAGGATTGGAGAAAGTGTAAGTCCAATAGCACTTCCAAGCTGAAACCCAGCCATTGCAAGTCCTACAACTCTTGCGCGTTCTGTTTGAGGAAACCATCTGCAAAAAAAAAATTAAATAGATTTAACCTTTTGGATTTAGGTTTGCCAACATTCCTTGCATCCTGAATGATAAAATGATGTGAAAAAGAAAAATCACATTTGAGGGATTTTAAAGCTTGGTACCTTGCTATCATATTGTTCATACAAGGAAGCGCCACACCTTCTGCTATGCCGAGCAACATTCTCACGGCAAGCAGTGCCAAAACAGATGTTTCTGCAGCCCAAGGAGTAAGGCAGGTGGCCAAAGACCACAAAGCCACTCCCCACGCCATGACTACCTTACCACCATAATAGTCCACCAGTGTCCCGCCAGCTATAGGTGATATCATGTATCCCCAGAGAAAAGATGACTACCATTAATGAAATTTACCCCAATCATAGGCAGTCATAGTTACCCAAAACTACAGTTGAAAAATAAAGAGGTAGTATATATCTTTATGCTATATATATGTATATGCTTCAAATTTTTCATAAAAACTCAATAATGAATTTATTCCCGTTCTGATATATTTATTCTTACATGGTGCCAAGAGGATGCCACCCATTTACAAAAGAATAATTATTAGTTCTCTAAATTATATGCATTCTACTAGAAGTTGGTGAAAGATAGATAACCCACAGGTAAATACTTGAATCCATAAAAATGTTATAGTGCTGCAAAGTATTTTCTATAGCCTCAAATTTGCGTCTATTTCTATATATCGCCTAGAAAAACTGCACAATAGCGCTGTATCCGAATCCCAGTTCTCCTCCATACAACTCCAACTTAAGAAACAGTGCTTCATGCATGAGGTATTTTCCATCGTGGCCAGTAGGTGAAGAGAACAGGGACCATAATGCTTGAACCACTGATTTCTATACCACGGCTCAGCTGAGAGTTACAATCTTTGACACGCCATATCCTGATGGTGCTACTTGCCATACATGAGAACTACCCCACAAGCCACAACACATCTAGTTAGGCTCTGTGCACTGATGATGCGCTTGAGGTGGCAGGTGTAATAATTTGGTAAGAAGTCATTTGGAAATATTTTAAAAAGCAATATTAAAAACAATTCCCTATTCTGGGCCCAAATTCAAGATGTAGAATCCATATTATACATGTAACTATCCACAGGCACATCAATAGTGAACTTTCGGAAAAAATCTTAGAAACTGTCTATTAATTTTTATATATATTACATGAAAGAGTTCCCACCCCCATACTACCAACTGAGGTTTATTATAATATCATGTAACTAGCTAATGAAAAGCATTACCCAACTTCAATACTTACTTGCAACTGCGTAATTCTTCTTTTCTAATGAGTAATAGTGCACAACAACAATAGTAATGCATTTCCCTTTTTTTAAGAGAAGACACATGAAAGCATTTGTACTAGGCTTGCATGTGCAGCAAACCTTTAATACGTTAATTCATCCCAGATACTTCCACAAGCTTCACATAAAGATGAGTATTCAATGCAGATAGCTCATTACAAAACACAATAATTAGAAATTCAGTTCCATACAGTAAATTGAGCAGCAAAGACATCTAACAATTCCGTGTACATTTCTATTTCATACCAGAGGAAAGTTGAATAAAACACTAATTCAAATCGAAACGGGGAGGAGGCTTTTACCTGAACAACGCCTGCAAAAGATTGACGCCACCCATGAGCGAGTGAAAGCGGCACAATAGCCACGGACATGACAACACGGTCAGCATTACACAATGCCAAAGCTAATGCAAGCATTGCCACCACTTTGACTCTCTCTGAAGTAATAAATTCCAAAAAACTGGGCTCTCGTACATCATTTTGGTCACCAAAAGAAGAACTGCCCGCGATAGATTGAGCATCATTTGATGAAGCCCTTAATCCATTCGATTCAAAATACCGGGTTTTATCCGGAAATTTTGCTGTGAAACGATTATTCAGAGAACAGAAAGTTCTAAAGGAGTTTGTGAAGATTGTACGAGGTAATTTAACGTTAGAGAAATTGTGGGTTTCGAAGGGTTTTGGGTTTTGGAGGATAGGAATTGTGTTTGTGCTATGGTGTCGACTGAGAGCGATAGGAGCATTCATGGCAGCCGATTACTCTGTAATTTCTTCTCAATTCCAGCTTGATTTGTGTGAATTTCGACTCCGATAATACCTTTAACTAAAAGTATACTTCAAACTATCGCGAATGCTACTGCCTGTAAACTTTTTGTTAGGATTACAATCTTCGTTGTGGAATTTTTAAAGTTTTCTGCGAATTGATCAACCTACTGTGGGACTGAAGTTTGACTCGTCACTCTTTCTTGATAATGAAATCGTTATCCTTTAACTTTCTCCGATAAAATTGACAAAGTATCTCCGAGATTCATTACACATGAGAGGAAGAATGCATTTTGACGGGAATTGAAAAAGTTGGAAAAGTTAGTGATGTAAAAATATTATTTTATTGAAAAATATGAGTAAAAAATGAGATAAATAAAATAAAGAGGTACAAAAAGGGGCTTAAAATCATGCATAAAAAAGCTCTTTAAATTAATATCTCTATAATTAAATACATTAAATAAGTTTCAATTTTTAATATAGGAAAGTAATAAAATAATTTTAAAAAATTTAGTTAAAATAAAAATAATAAATATTTTTTGAGAGTAGTAAAATTAAGGTTTCGTTTGATGCACCACATTTTTCATTATTTTTCAATTTTTGTAGTGTTTGATAGGTAAATTTTTTTCGAGAAAATGTTTTCCAACTTTTCAAATTTTTCACATTTTTTAGGAAAATAAATTTTTTATGTTTTGGTTGATAAATATTTTTCAAGTTTTTTTTTTGGCAATTGAAAAAAATTCTAGATACAATGGTAAAAAAATTTATCACTTTTATTGATAATTTTCATGCAATACAAAACCAAATGAATAGTATTCAGTATGGTAATTTTTTTTGGCAATTAGAACAAATTCTAGCCAATGGTAGAAAAAATTATCACTTTAATGGATAATTTTCATAAAAAAAAAAGACAAACGGACACCAAACTTTCAATATTTTTTATGAAAAATTATATCAATCAAACACAATTAATTACAATTCCTATTAAAACAATTTCTAAACAAATCAATTCCTTGTAAAACATTTTCTTTCCATTCATTTCTCATATTTGCAATCAAACGGACCCTAAATTTTATATATAAATAATTTGTTGGAGTACTTCAAAATTTTTAACTCTCTAAATTAATAAATATTCTCCAAATGATAGAATGTACTCTTTAAAAATAAAAAGCCTCTTGAATATGCTCTCACGAAATTGTTGGTTGCTTTAGCCTAGTCTTTTTGTGATTAAAGAAAAGCAATTTCTTATTTGCAAAAGCAGCCTTTGATTCCAGCCAAATACATCACATCATGACCAAGAAAACGTTTAGAATTGGAATTATTCTAGATTCACAGGACCTCCTAGGGGTTCACTTGCGCTCTATTTGACATCATTAAAATTATAATGAATTAATTTCACAATCGGTCGCTAGAGGTACGTCAAAATCACAAAACAATCACTGAAATTTAAAATTTGCACTATCGGTCACTGAAATATTATGCACTTTCACAAACAGTCACTGAAGGACAATTATAATTTTAATTCAAACTTAAAGGAATAAAACATGTGAACTTATAGGGATTCCAGCCAAATCCCTCGAAGTTAGGGGCTATTCTTGGGAGGGTTGCATAGAAGGCAGCGAAGGCTTAAAGGTGGTGTGTTGGTCCGTGGTTTTGGTGGCCGAAAAGTGGTGGAATATCGTCCCAAAGTGGCGGTTGGCAGTTTTGTGCTGTGCGAGCGACCCACTTTTGGACGAAATTACGGCCAATTCCGCTGGAGTTATGGGCTATTCTTGGAGGGTTGTGTAAAGGGCAGCGAGGGCTTCAAGGTGATGTGTTGGTCCGGTGGTTTTGGTAGCCGAAAAGTGATGGAATTTCGTCCCAAAGTGACGGTTGGTAGTTTTGTGTTGTGCGAGCAACCCACTTTGGGACGAAATTTCGGCCAAATCTGCTGGATTTAGGGGCTATTCTTGGGTGGCTTGCGTTGAGGGAAGCGAGGGCTTCAAGGTGGTGTATTGTTCCGGTGGTTTTGGTGGCTAAAAAGTGGTGGAATTTCGTCCCAAAGTGGCGGCGGTAGTTTCGTGATGTGCGAGCGGCCCAATTTGGGACGAAATTTCAGCCAAATCCGTCGAAGTTATGGGCTATTCTTTGGTGGGTTTTGTAGAGGGCAGTGAGGGCTTCAATGTGGTGTGTTGGTCCGATGGTTTTGGTGCCCGAAAAGTGGTGGGATTTCGTCCCAAAGTGGCAGCTAGTAGTTTTGTGTTGTGCGAGCGGCCCACTTTGGAACGAAATTGCGGTCAAGTCCGTCGGAGTTAGGGGCTATTCTTAGGTGGGTTGCGTAGAGGGCAGCGAGGGCTTCAAGGTGTTGTGTTGGTCCGGTGGTTTGGCGGCCAGAAAGTGGTGGAATTTCATCCTAAAGTGGTGGTTAAAAATGGTTTTGGGAGGGTTTTTTATGATTTTTGCACTTGAGGTCCTTAAGGTTATATGTTCATGTGTTTTATTCATTTGAGTTTGAGTTAAAATCATAATGGTCCTTCAGTGACCATTTGTGAAAGCGCATGATACTTCAGTGATCGTTAGTGCAAGTTTTAAATTTCAGTGATCGTTTTGTAATTTTGACACAACTTCAGTGACCGTTTGTGAAATTAACCCAAATTATAATACTTTTTTTTTCTTTTCTTTTTAATCATACATTATTTAATAAAATAATATTATACGTTAATCGAAAAAATTTCCTTCTTTTTTGAACCACACATTCTCCAAAACAAAATACTATTTCGAAATTATAATACCAAATAATAGGAGCCAAAAAGGACAATAACTTGGATTTACCAACAATTTTTTTTTAACTACACTTTAGCTCCTGTATGATAGAAGTTTTTAAGAATATATTTTGTGAAAAGTGATTATTTTGAATAACTTGTGATTAGAAAGAATTAAAAAATTATGAATTCACGTGTAAAATTATTTTAATGAAAGAATGCATGATCATAAATTCGTTTGAAAAAAAAAATGAGTAGAGAAATAGAGCCAAACATGAACTTAAATTTTCCTGGGGAAAATTTCATAATTAAGAAGGTTACAATATACAATATCAAAATTAAGAAATAAGTTTTAAATCTTCAAAAATGTTAATTAAATTTTATTAATTTAATAAATATTTAAATTTTTTTACTAATTAAAATATATTGATATTACAATTCTATACAATTTGGTTACAATTATCAAATTAACTGGCCACAAATTATTTCTCGATCACAAATAAATAATTTTATACGTCACAATTTATTTATCGATTAAAAATCACAAATTTTATAAGTTGCAATTTATTTCACGATCACAAAGTATTAAATTAATTAGTCACGAGTTATTTCTCGATCACAACTTAATAAATTATGATTTGTGATCACATTTTTTACGTCACATATTATTTATTAGCTACAAATTAATCAATTCATTGTCAACAATCAACCAAATAATTAATCACAAACACCCCTATCCTACCTTACGCTACCCCACCCACAATCACCGCACTACCGCCACGACAACCACCACCGCTGACCACCCCCTTACCAGCCAACATCACCACCACCTCAACCAACATCACAACCACTACCACCAAATACCACAAAAAAATCATATCCAAAATTATCGGTCACCGCCCGACCACCACCTCATTAGCACCGCCAACGTCACCATCACCTCACCATTTCAACCAACGTCACAACCACCACTACCCAAACACCATCGAAAAATCAGATCTAAAATTATCACAGCTTCGGCATCTCGACATCGAGAGGCGATAGCAGTGTCTTGGCATTATCACAGTCTCTACTTTTAGAAGCGGCTATTGAAGATTTGCAACAATGTCTTGGCATCGCACATCTACAATGACATCTTGACATCGTGATCTGCAACGTCTTAATCACAGTGGTTGCTCTCAAAGTGACGCCACTATGACAACATCATGAGTACCAAGCCGACGGGGCCATAAGCAGCTAAACACTGCTTCAACGGTCTATTTGAAATTATTTTGAAATATTTTTGTTGGTTTTCATTTTTATTTTTTCAATTTGATGCCCCGTATCCAAATATATATAAAGAACAAAATTTTATTTTAAACTTTCAACTTACAACGAATCCTAATTTACTAGAACTTTGAGACCGACAATGAATATTGTTTCCACGTGATGAAAATGGTGGATGTAGACGATAAAATCACAAGTACTTTTCATTTAAATTGGAGAAAAAAGTCGGTAGTTTTATGATTTTGCCCTCTAGCTTTGAGTGGTTGAAATTCGAATACGATTTTAACATCCACATTGACGATTTTCATCACGTATGATTTACATACTTGAATAGATTGAGGACCTAGAACACTACTTTAATTTTCCCAATAAATAAGCATAATAACTTGAGCATGCAGGTCATATTTGTCAATATAAGCATTTTTTAACATGCTTATAAGCTTAGCCAAACATTATATTAAGCATATAATAAGGATATATCAATTCTCTTATAAGCATAAAATTATATAATTAAGACAAGAAAGCAATTAAGATAAAACTAAGCGTGGTGCCTTGTAAATATTAAGAGTAACAGACTTTATACACTACATTTTGCTTGCAGGTTTACTGAACAATGAATGCCTCCCTTCAGCAACCACCTCCCCATTTGCTTTGTTTCTTATAAGAACATTTGTTCCAGAGTAGTTACCTTTACGACCTAAGACTCTTGAGGTGATCTCTAGTTCATCCTGCCAATACAACCATAAAACTAGTAAGAAAACTTTATATAGAGCCTCGATCGAGTAGTTACACAGGTAACACTCAACGTGACAATTTTTTCTTCTTTAAGCCTATCTATCAATCTTCAATCGGTGATACCAAACATATTGTGAGGTCTTCGCACAATCCCAGGCTCAAAACCGACCTATAGCGGTTATTTTTTTCACTATTGTCCTGTCATTATAGGGGAAATATCATCGCTTGCTGCATGTTATAGCAGCATTGATTAATTAACATATAACGTGTAGGGTCTGGTAATTCATAAATTGCATACAATAATTTGGTAAAGAATAATGTTATTTGCCATCAATGATGACCCAGTGACACTATATATAGGGTCTACTGGTCTAGTAATACTTCGCCATACCTGAATTATTTTGTGTACAGAAATATTTGAGAATTGCAACCTAAAAAAAGGCGAACCTTTGGCTTAAAAACAAATGTTACTCCATTAGCTGATCTTCAATATTACCAGACCCTAAGCACGAAGGTGGTGTTTGTAAACTACCCTATGATTATAGTTCTGACAATAATCACCAAATTGCTCACCAAAACAAGTTAGATGCACAAGCAATTACTATATAAAATGCAACTTCTCTGGTTTGAATCTATGCAACAACAGCAGCATTGACAAATAGTTGGCCGCCTCATGTTAGAGTATCCAAAAACAAATGTGAAGCTAAAAGGTGAAATACACAGGTGCATGAAAATATCCCATGACGTCCAACTTCAACTGTTTTCAATATTTTGCATATTGCAATGACTAATAAGCAAAATGATACATTGTTATGTGTCAAGTGCCTTGAGCAATCATGACCATAGTGAATCAGTAATAAATAATCATAATCCATCAGATTAGGAAAACGTCCACTAACCAACATGTTCGTGTGGTTCCTACTTTAATAAAACTCATTAAAAAAATTCAATTCAATGAGGAGCAGAATTAGTAATATTATGCATCAGTAGAATAGTTTATAAACCGAATGCAATCCTCTTTTCTCGTCAACAATGTATCAAGCAAGCTTTTCAGGTAATGCATTCTAAATAGCTCATTCGTTTGTGCTAAAAGGGAAATCTCTTGCAAAATTTACTCAACTGAGAATTAGTAATATTATGCATCAGTAGAATAGTTTATAAACCGAATGCAATCCTCTTTCCTCGTCAACAATGTATCAAGCAAGCTTTTCAGGTAATGCATTCTAAATAGCTCATTCGTTTGTGCTAAAAGGGAAATCTCTTGCAAAATTTACTCAACTGAGAAGGGAAACAGAAACATGAAAGATTTTTCCACCTTCCATGGTCAGGTATAGTCTTGCATCTTCCATTAAGAAGACCAAAGGGACTCTAACCAAATTTTTTTCACACTGAAAACAAACTGTAAGAAGGTCAAAAAATCTCTGGCTCATACGTCGTAGAAAATGAAATGGAAGTTTAAACTCCTACAAAAGCAGTGACTCCTACAGTTCCATGCCAATTCATAAAATTCGTGACAAGTATCCATTTAAAATACTTAAACCCAATAAAATAAATAAATAAATAAAATTTACACTAACGAAACTTAGCAGCAACCATGAATAGACAAAAAGATGGAGATAGGATCAAGAAAGCTTACTCCCATCTTTGCAGTGGAAAGGTAATTTATTGACATGTCTATCGAAACATCCATAGGTCGTCCCTCAATGTGGATCACTGCAGCTCCTAATTCATCAACCAAAGTGGCAATAGCGCCTGGAACTAAGTTCCGATCCTTATTCTACAAAATCAACCAAATCTCGATAAACAATTTCTATATTGCAAATTCAGGCCCGTTTGTTTCTCATTTTTCATCCATAAAAATGAAAAATATGACCGTTATCCATCACATCAAATCATCAATTTTGATTTCTATCTCTTGTGTACGCCCAATAACGGCTATATTTTTCATTCACATCCTACAATAATGTGGCTCAAACAGGATCTCAAATGAAATATCGAGAAACACAATCATGAATCAGTGGTTTAATTTCAATGGCTAAGTTTCCATTCCTCTCCTCTTAATCAAATCAAATTTCAATAAACACTGTAAAATCATTATCATTGTTCATTTGCTCAATTACCATTCCTATTCTGCAAAATCAAATCAATCTTTCTATATAAAAGAAAGAAGTCTAGAATCAGTTTTCTATGGCTAATTTCCCATTCCTATTCTTCAAATCAAACCAATTTTCAATAAACATTACCTTAAATCAACGGGTTCGATTCATTTGCTCAGTTCCCATTCCTATTCAGCCAAATCAAATCAAATTTGGAGAAAAAAGACTATACCGAATTGTTTTTGCTTTTTTTAGTTAATTATCTAAATTGACATTCATAATCTGCAAATTGAATCAAATTCGGACAAACTTCATGCGCAATCTCTAACCTCATTTCATTAACCAAGTTACAATCAAGTCAGTAAAACAAATAAATAATACGTGGAGATTTACTGTATTACAGTGAGGCGATGGGGCACTTTGAAAGAGCAAGTGATGGAACCGGGTTGGACTCGGTCGACTCGGATGCCTCTGAGGACGAAATACTCGTAGAAGCTTGAATCTGTATGGGGTTTGTGAGGAGGGAAATTGAGTCGTGATACGCGATCTAATCCTTCAATTGTGGCCAATTTCTCAAGAAAATCTTTGGCCTTTTCCATTTTCGAATCCTCCGGCAA
>CAIGRR010133020.1:0-10478 GCA_903798365.1 Fraxinus sp. 1973-6204 | reverse complement strand
GCCTTTTTGTACTCCCCAACTTCCTCATAACATGAAGCGCTGCAGGTTAAAACCTCCACAGTCCCATAATCGTCACCAGCCTTTTCAAGAAGAATGACAGTCCAAGACAACCATTTGATAGCATCAACAAACTATACCTGATTAGTATCACCATCTAAAAGTTCACCAGCACTTATCCTACGTTCATATTCCACAAGAGGTCCAGATTGATTTAGTTCTGAGATTGAAACAATCAGAAAACCAAGAAATATGAGAAACCTATATCAGAACAATAGGCTTAAACTNAAAAGTTCACCAGCACTTATCCTACGTTCATATTCCACAAGAGGTCCAGATTGATTTAGTTCTGAGATTGAAACAATCAGAAAACCAAGAAATATGAGAAACCTATATCAGAACAATAGGCTTAAACTGATAAGCTTGAACCTTCAAAACAATGCACAACCTTGATGAGTAACATTAACTGCGTTGGTAAACATGACTCTGGAGATCATCTGTGATGGATGTCTATATTCACAAACTTCTAATTTTCTTGATAGGCTGTCTACCGACCGGTAATTTGTATTGCACCAATAATCTCGTCTTTTCGGAAATCCATCATAGGTAGTATAGTTCCATCTATACCGAAAAGCTGATCTAAATTGTCTTATAAACTGAATAGCAGTTCTCATTTTCAATCCAGGACTTCTCTAAAGATTGCAATGACTCAAAATTCACCCACCCAATTTTATATAGAAGAGAAACAAAGCTCAAAGTAGCTTGAATTTTACTAAATTCTTAGCAGGAAGCTGTCAAAATAAAGGTATCAGAGTCAGCATATACTCTCACTTTAACCCAAAAGTTCAAAGCAACTTTATAATAATGCCACTCATTGAATAATCAACCTTTTTCATATAATCAAGTTGGAATACAATTAAGGGTCACCAAATACCAATATTAATATTAAGAAAAAATTCTGAACATCCCAATAATATCTCATTTATTTTTCAATCTAAACATTGATTAGATTAACCAGCCCATAAACGGCGAACAAAATTCACAAAGTCAAAGATAAACACATCCCAAAAAATCATCAATCCATGTTCAAAATTCAAAAAATGACTTTCTTCATATTTTTCGACACGATTCCAGTTGGTATAAAAAATCTAGTTTCGGGAAGTCGAACATGTGAAGGTCATGTGACGAACTATTGGAGAACTGAAAAAAAAAAAGACACAAACCTGATTGATTATCTTATCAACCAAATTCAGTCTCTTTTAGCCTCGGTGGGAAACTCAAAAATGAAACAAAGTCAACCTGAAACCAGAACCAAATTCTTTAACATTTTTTAACATTAAAAAAAAAATTAAAACTCAGAAACTGGAATCAAAATCCAACTGACCAAACCAACGGCTCTGAAACCAAAACCAAATTCTTGAGAAATCAATTTTCCCCAAATTTATCACAAAATTGGTTTCTCCAACTCCACCATCTGCCTGCCTCACCATCTCGGTTAGGGGTAGTTAGGAGTTTAGTGTTGAGCGCGACTTATGTTTCCTCAACACTCATTCCTCTCCTCCCGCTTCTCCCTAGAACTCAATCTCTTCTCTTCCGAATGGCATCTCTTGCCTCGAAACTTTTTTGGAGTATCGCCCAATAGATCTAGATCTGGCTCAGTGCCTTTCGACGTTCCCTTCCTCCTTTTTTGTCTTCCCAAACCCAATCCGGTGTGTCGGTGTGTGGTGTGGGAGAGAAGACGGGGACAACGGAGAGAGTGAGGCGCAGGCGCAGGCGCGATTCAGTTCACTGTTCAGTCGGGAGAGGCGAAATGGGGAGAGAAATGACGTGAGGTTAGGGTTTGCAATTTTTTGTAACCGTGAAAAAATACTTCCGTTAAAACAAGAAAGTCCGTTAAGTTTTCTGTTAAACCAACAATTTTCCGTTAGATAGCCACTTTATATATAGAAGAGATATGCACACTTTTGAAGGGGCTATGCTGTTCTCATTTAATTTTGACTTCATTGACAGCACAGAAAGGTAACTCAATTTCATACCTTATGCCGTCTGTACTCCTGTAACCTTGAGGAAAGTAGAAGAGCTTATCCCCAACATGCGGCATGTTAGCTATGGGACAGGTACACAGCCGAGCAACAGTGGCATATAAATTTATTCCTCCTCAGTTAAATACATAAATCCCAGTATTATTATTAATAGAATGTATAAATAAAGCACTTGAAATTAGAATTTTTTGCCAATATGAAAGACAATAAAAGGCTAATATTTTGTACATTATAACGTTATACCCGAGGTCCCTTAATCAATAAGACATGCAAAATCAGGGATATGAAAAAGGAAAATGACAATACCGGATGATGCCGCCACTAACTGTTCCACAAACAGAATCATTCCAAGAAAACCCAAGGTTTCTTGTTGCATAATCTGTTCAAATTTTATCCCTATAAAGAGGTCAGTTCTGAGGCCATACAAGTTTATGAACATTAACTCCTTCAATTCTGCTAACTTCTATTTAAACTCCAACACCAACTGAGAGGAATTATCTGTGAAATGGTACTTACTACATTTGAATAATTGTGAGGAGTCATGAGATTGACTTACCTAATTTGAAAGAAGTTTGGATTCGTGATTGTGAGGAGTCATGAGATGGACTTACCTTTGAAAGAAGTTTGGATTTGTGAAGTGAACGCTATAAAACTTCGATAGAAAAAATCGCAAGTATTAAATATTAGTAAAGATTTTTCTATAGGTTTATAAAAATAACAAATCTAAAATGTGCTTTGCAATGATTATTGGAAAATCTAAATGAAAATTTAATGTCACATATTTACCATTGCTAAAATTTCATTGTAAACAGTGGCGGACCCAGGATTTCGAGTCAGAACAAGCGACCGTGAATCGTCGACCGTTGTCGCAATAAAATATTCAGAGTCCCGTTTGATGCCCATTTTTTTTGTATTTTGTTGTGCAAAAAATGCATTTTGAAATAGTGATTTGATGGAGAATGCGTAATTTAAAATAAAGAAAATTTTTAAATTTGCATATAATATTATATTATTGAAAAATGTGCGGTTGAAAGAAGAGAGAAAAATATATATTTAAAAAAAGTGGAATCAAACGAGGTCTATAATTTAAATATAATAATTATTTTGTTCAAACTAAACATATATAATTTTGTTGTAAAAATTAACAATATTCACCAAATGATATTGTGCCCTAGTTTTGTATAATTCAAAGGAAGGGCACGGTTCAAATTTTTACAATTGTATTAAAACCGCTAATATATAACATATATTATTTTGGTAAATTTAATATCAAACTTCATGCTTGCCACAATGGTCAAGCATTCAATATCTTAGAGAGGGATCATAGGTTCGAATCCCCTCCCTTATTCCATTTAATTTTGGCAAAAATGGTAGAATTAAACATATTTCACAAAAATATTGTTGGCAAAGGGATTCGAAATCAGCACCTCTTATGTACGCATACGAGTTCCTAGCCAACTAAGCTACAAGAAATGTGTGTAAATAAAAGAACTTACCAGGTATATATCTGAAGCGTTTATTCATTGTCAAAAAAAATCGTAGAAGCTCGCCGGGTGCTGGGTCCGCCAGTAATCGTAAACAATATATTTAGTACATTTCATATGTGATTTTTGGATTGTTGTTGGTTTGATAAGAAGTTTAAAGCATTTGCTAGTTTTGGCTCGAGACAAAGCAACGTATAATTGTCTGGGAAAGTACTGGCTCAGGAAGATATAAACCAACAAAATTAAGTGTTTGTCCTTGAGATTTATTAATTGTCATCGTAAAACATGGATGAATTGGAAATTGTGTTCTTTTGAAGGAGAAAGGATTTTTGTCGCTTTGAAGTGGAACAAAAGGTATCCTAGGAAGAAATACTTTTTTTTTTTTCCTTTATAAACTCCGACTGCAATTTTAGCATCTATAAAATTTCTTCTAAAACTTTTACAAATAAGTCTAGTTCCAATATTGCAGAGACCTTCTGAAGGGATTAATGTTTCTGAGTAACATGACACGACAATTTGGTTTTAGTATTAGTTCATGTGGAGTGGAGGTACACCATTTGGAGTTAAAAAGTCTTCTAGCGTACTCAGGTCAGTTGTATCAATAGCTTCATCGAAACTAAAATAAGTGAAAGATTCTTCAGGAAAGTAACTAATCAACAAATTATTGATTTCATCGACGTACTCATTTTTTCGGAGTAAAAATAACTCTATTAATCATGTAATGAAGATTACAAACATAATGATTTAAATATGGGTCAACTATATCTATTAATGTTTGTAAAGAAGTGATTTGTTCTTTGGAATCTATAGTTATGTCAGGCGGAAGTTGTATCATATTACATGAATACTGTTTTTTTTTTTTTTTTTCAATTCCATCTCCAATGTTGAGTAAATATATAGAAAACAATGTATCTAATCAAGTTATCTCATGTTTTGACCTAATCTTAGTTTTGTAAATAACAACCATAAATAAGAGTTAACAAGACTTGCTCTTATTACGTCGTCTTTACTACATGTTTGAACTACAAGTAAGAATTAACGACTCCTCCTACGACAACAATTTTACCTCCGAATAGGAATTCACAATCATTAAAATATGTTAACGTTTTATCTAATGCTTCAACTACATATCGATTCACCATTGTTGCAAAAAGACGACGAAACGGAGTAGGCATTTGATACTCTGAAGCTTCCTGCAAACACAAATCACAATTAGCATCTCCATTAAATAAATCATGTAAAATTGCAGCTTCCCAAAAAGGCGACGTTTCAACACCATTTACAATTCCCAAAGCTTGAAATGATGTTGTGTCTCTAAATGATTTAATAAAAGACGCAAGTAATATCTTTCCCCTTCCTTTGAACTTGCTACAACTATTCTACCGATACAAACACCTTGTTTTCTAGGACTCCAACATCTACTATGTGAATCCCAAACAAAAAATTCTGGAAATTGTTTATATAAAAGAGTAGTAGCCTTTTTATCTACAAGATTCATGCGAAAAAATTCTATTAGCATGGTTTTTTTTCAAAAATTCTGCACTCACTATTTTCTCAAGATTGTCGGAACTTTTGTATGTAACTAAATTATTATTTTCAAGGTGTAATTGAAGAGTAACAACTGGAGGATTTATTTTGGAAAGAATGAAACCAAAAATTCTCTATAATGCTTCAGGATGAGAAATCCATCTAGCTATATGGAAATTTTTAATCTCGTCAACTACAGCTTCTTTAGAATGTACTGAGAAACCAATTCTATTATGTCCCTTGTACAAATATTTCACAACTTTGATAGTTGAAATTTCTAAGTTTATATGATAATTAAATTTAGCCAAGAGATATGGATTGCAAGGCACAATCCACCTATTATCTGACCATTGTCCTCTAACTTTCAGTTGCCTACAATTATTTAAACGTCTATTCTTCGGGTTTGAAGATTCAGTTAATAACGTCTCCGGGGCATAATCTTTGGGGAAATGACTTCTACATTGTTTATTTCTACTCATGCAGACGTTTGTTGGATATAAAATGCCACACAAGGACTATGTATCATGTGAGCAACAACAACAGAGTATAAATGAGGGTAAATTCGTTTGTCTGGAATTTCAGCACTAACAATTTTATCTATAGATTCAGGAGCAATGATCTCGTATGCACGTTCTGAAATGATTAAAAAATGAGCATGTGGTAAATCTCTTTTCTGTAATTTTATAACTTATATATATGCAGTTGCAGGGCCAAAATTTTATTTTTGAATATATCTTCTAACTTAGTTCTAAAGATTCGAGTTAAAAGATCGGGTCTATTTTGTGGTTTATCATTGTACTTTAATTGGTCCTTTATTTCATGCCAATTTGGATTACAAGTAATTGTTAAGAAAATATCGGGTTTACCAAATTTTTGAACTAATGTCATTCCATCCATGTATCTTTTGTTCATATCCCTTGGACCACCAGTAAAAGAAGACGGCAAAATAATTCTTTTACCAGTCATAGTTGCTCGAGTTTCACCGGATTTAACACAATCTACAATTCCTTCGTAAAGCTCAGCACGTATTTCGTTTTGATTATTACGAAAATAATCTAATCTAGATGTTTCGATCTTTACATACATATCTACAACATATTGTTGTAACAAACGTCCAACATGAAGTAAAATTGACTTATGTGAAGGTCTAACATGTAACTTGTAGGAATAGTATTCTCTACATGATACTTGAGCCCTTGTTTTATTTTTTTGTGTAATTGGAAAAAAAAAAAGCATACAACGAAAAAATGTCTTATGAAATTTTAAACATTTAAAAAATAAATGTACCAAGCGTAAATAAATTGTTTACCTATATTTTCAACTGCAATAATTTTTATAGCAGAATTTAATTGATGAAGATCAAATAAATTCTCATTTGCACATGTTTGTTGTCTTTTGCGTTTGTCAATTCTAACAATACCTTGGTGCCAACCAGTTTCACCAAAAGGAAACTGTAAGGGGGTATTAAAGAGGATCATAACAACCAAAGTAATAATGTACTTGCTGTTTTTCTCCAGAATTGCAAGAAACAATTATATCACGAACTCGATCGTTAGTATTAAAATCATCATCAACCCAAATAGCAGCAACTTGAGATGCATATGGTGTATTATATACTCTTTGATCTAATCTACAATCAGATCTAATTTTTAGAGTATAAGATTTCAAATTTGGAATATTTGTCAAAGTTCAAAAAAAATTTGCATATGGATTAAGTTCCATCACTTTGACAAGTTTCAAAAGTATAGACTCTGTTAACTTCTTGGAAATTTGTAATCGATGCTTTATTTCATTTTTCAGTATAAAAAAAATAGAGTTGCATATAAGAAGGGCGACTATTTTGTACAAGAGTGTCATTTATAAAATGATATATTTGACCATGAATTCTAAAGGTGTAGATACCTTTGTTTCTTTTACTCACCAAATGAAGTGAATGAGAAATTGCTATTGTAAGTTCGTATGTAAGTTTTAAACTCAATGAATTCAGCAGAATTAGATGTAAATAAATGATATAATTCATCTGGAGTATCATTTACTTTCAATTTAACAGCTCCATCACAACAACAGAACCCTTTAGGTTCATCTTTAAATTTCAAAGCTCCACAATATTCACTTAACACAGGGCAAGATAACACGTGTGATTTGTTTGGTATCAAAAACAAACCTTCATTTCCTGTAGACATCAATAGCATTTGCCGTGAATGAACACTGAGCTCATAGTTATAAGTCGGAACACGGCTATCCGTCACCGAAACACTGTAGAACCTAAAAAAACCAAAACATGTCTATTAAAAAAAAAGCAAAAGATGCTTATGAAATAAATTCCTATGAAACAAATATGGCATTTAAACTTACTTGGTCCAACACTATTGTTAAAAACTTCATTAGAAGAAGGAGTGCTAAATACAAAAAACATTTCCTGTATAATTAGGGGAAAAACATAGATCCAAAAAGAAATGAAGCACGAGCATTTAAACTATAATTGGAAAAAACATAGATTTAAAAACAAATAAAGCAAAAGCAATTAAACAAACTAAATAAAAATTAAAAAGGAATTTATTTCGTGAGATATAATATATGAAATTTATTTATAGTTCTTTTTGTGTATCGTTATCTCTTTCCTCATAATAATCCTTAGTAGTTCCAAATAAATTAACATAATCTTAATGGTTAGAAGTATGTGCATAGGAAAATAATATAGAAAACATAGTAACGAAGTTGAACAAAAAAAAGAGAAGATTACAAATAGATGAAAAACTAACTTTCTTTAAATGAGGCATCTGATTTTAGCAATTTGACATTTTTATGAAATGATCTTATATAAACGTGTCAAGAAAAAATGCAAAAAATATACACAACGTGAATTGAACATGATAAAAAAATCATATTCATATATCTAAATAAAACATGATCTTTTCACTGTGAAAAGCAATATGTAATCAATATAGATAAGTGAAATCTTTTATTACCTGCTTCATCTTCTTCATTTTCGCAATCAGGGAAAAATGTACTCGAATCTGAATTGGTCACACCAACAGTTACGAAATTCTCATTTTGCAAAATTGTTTTAGATGTTAAAGCTACACAAAATGGAAATAATACATCAGTGTAGGTAACAAGGGTAAAATCTCTACCAAAAATCTACGATTTTGTATGTTAAACATAAAATAGTAGAATTTTTTTTATAAAGAACTTGACTTTAAAAATAAAGAAAGAAAAGAGGGAAAAAAACATTTTCATTGAAAATACCTTTTAAGAATGTCATTACTAATATATTTCATCATCGTTAGATATATATACCTTCCAATTGAACAAAACGTTGTGATTTTCTCTTGGGCGTCAGTACTTTGATATCCAATTTAGTATTGTCAATGTACACTTCTCTTCGTCTTTTATTTTTTTTAGACACTGAAGCCATTTTTCTACTTCAGTTCGAAATATACGTTCTTTGTGTACATTGGATAAGAATAAACACAAATAAATTCAATATCATAGGAAAAGTTCAAAGAAATGTTTCATGCTTAAAGTACTTCTCTCATAATCTCCCATCATATATATATTGGTGTATAATTATATTTAAATAACCAATATTCCTCTACAAAGAATGTTAATAAGATATCTAACACACAAAACAACAATTGACGACCAAATGCCAGCAATAACAGAAAGTTTTGCCCAAACTTTGAGATTGATTTAGGTTTTGTCTTTCTGTCTTCAAGAGTACCTGAATAATTATCTCTTACTATTAATAAACATTTCTTAGCAAAGAGGGTATTCCCGATGTTAGCAAGCAAAATCCCCATCGATGCTAAAGAGAAAAATCTCTTGCCTAAAGGCTAGTCATAATCAAATTTCCTACTAATAGATATACACAAGGATTACTCTTTCCTTTGGAGAATTAACATATTCCTTGCCCTAAAAGCAATCACGAAAAAAAAGTGGTACATTGCACTCATGTAAACAACTTATAAACTTCTGAAAAAACACTGAGTCCATTTCATTTGTAAGAACCAAAGAAATTTGCTACTTGTACATCTTCCTTCAAATACATTCTCCATGCTTCAAGTTGTTCTGATATTGTCTCATACGCAATCTCTTCATTCATTCTCCTATCCCATGTAATGTTCACGATCTATCAAGAGTTAAGTTTTCCTCTATTTATCATCCTTTCATGTCAATTTGGATGGAACATTATGCCCCACTTGGTTCTTTCCAAACATGCCCATTATGTGCTTGATATAATGTCCCACTGTTGCAAAAGTACTATAAGCTGGTACAAACTTCACTTTGGGGGTATAATGAACTATTTAAAATCACAACTTTCTTTCAGTAATCCCAAATTCTAACTGAACTTCAATAGCTTTGCATTTATTGTCATCAACCTAGATGCATGGAAATCACATTTCACTCCTTGCCATAAACAATTTCTTCCAACTCCTCCCCAAGAGGGGGGAGAGAGATTTTTTGTAAACAGAAAATTAGATGACAGTTGTAAATCAGCCGCCAAGCAAAATTGTATTCACCTGACATTTTCACCTACCAATATACAAAATAACGCCTCAATCGCAATCTAATAGATAGGCTGATTTACGCAGCTCACAAATATCATTCAGTTCAGAGATCTCGAAATTCTAAATCCAAAATTCAAACTAATGAAATAACTCCCTATTCCCCCGTACGCAGGAATTACAAAAGTGCATAGGAATTACAAAGTTATAATATGGAAAGCAACTTACATTAAAAATTAAATTAATTCTTCCCAGAACATAGGAATTCATTTCCCAATAGAAATGCAAAACACCGCACACACCCCAACTGATATGATCCGGGATAGACAATCACTTGGTCGAGTTTTGGAATCCAGATTGAAGAAGTTGACAAGCCAAGGTTCAAGTTTTGTGAAGGGTTCGGGAGCCGAAACGAGTTGGATTCAAGGTTTGGAAGATATTTTGAAATAAAACGAGCAGCGTGGATGAAAACAAGCATAACTTTCAGCTCGGTTGTCAAATTTTCGCCCATGAGTACATTACAAAAATGGCACGAAATTCTGCACAAGTTCACATGAGCACATGGTACTCTTGGACTTTGTTGGGATATTCAATCTCGTTGTGGGTTGCATAGTATTCGTTGCTACGTAGTTCTTGTCATTTGGTATCAGAATGTGGGCTCCAGATTCTGGTTCTATCTTTTCTTTTGTTTTGAGTCTTATGTTTTTGTTCTTCGTGTCCATCATAGATTTTGAGTCTTTGATCCAGAAAATTCCAAAAAGAAAAAAGTCAAAAGTTATTTTTGTGCTAATCTAGCATCCAAATCAACTCCCCTTTTTTTTATCAGTTTCGTAGTTGAATCTCGAGTTAAAAAAAAAAATTTATTGTTCACGTCATAAAAAAATTTATTTTTTTAAATTTGATTTATTTGGGAAGTTGAC
>CAIGRR010132966.1:0-10125 GCA_903798365.1 Fraxinus sp. 1973-6204 | reverse complement strand
TGTATCTCTTCATGTTGATGAAAAACAAAAAAAGAAGAATAAGATGCCAAAATTCTGCACAGAAACCCGTCTCCACCCGAGAGCACCGCCATCGGATGCAGGTTGGAGGAATAACGCAAGGAATTCGAATATGTCGAGTTTCTATTCTTGGAGTCCCAACAAATCACAGCCTGCTTTCCACCGGCATCAATGGCACAAACGAGCCCATAATCCCCAAACGACGCAGCATAAACAGGACCGGGAAACAGAAAAAAGTGGCACTTCTCAAAGGTCCAGAAATGAATTTGGGAGGATAATTCATGATTTGAACAAAGGGTAGTAGTGATGACTACTAAAATGATCATGGAGTAAGAGAGGCGCATGAAGAAAGCGTGAGATGGAACAGTGATGAGGTTGGACTGGGGGTGGAACTAATGACGACAAAACGTGGGTTTTGCGACTTCCATTTTTACCGTTGTTGGTTTTGGATGTTTTGATGGAAACCTTGTACAAGGGCTTTAGCAAAGAGATGACAAAATGTGGGAAATTGTTGAGAAAATGAAGATTAAATAGTGGTGATAAGTACACCATAATATTGTATTATATATATATATATTTGAATTTTTTAGTTTTATTGATTTAGGAGTATAATTGTAAATTTATTNGTGGTGATAAGTACACCATAATATTGTATTATATATATATATATTTGAATTTTTTAGTTTTATTGATTTAGGAGTATAATTGTAAATTTATTGTGGTGTATTTATTAAAAATATATTTTAATTGTGGTGTGATTATAATGTGGTGTAGTAATTAAAATTTGTAGTGGTAATATAATTACTCAATATATTAATGTTGCTTTAAATTTAGTACTTTGGTAACTTTAATGTTTGTTGATAGGTCGTCCCACCTCCCAACCCGACCAACCCAACCCGACCGACATTTGGTTGGGTTGGGTTTCAATCTTTACATGGGTTGGGTTGAGTTGAATTTATGCCAAACCGACCATGTTGGGTTGGGTATGGATTGGGGGAAAAACCGACCCAACCCAACCCACGCCCACCCCTATCTATGGCTACGAACATGCATTTTTATGATTCAGAAAACCTAAAAGTTCTCCTTTCTTATAATTCACCCAAGACTGCACAAACTAGCTCCGAGTCAATTACAAATAGTTGCGGAACCACAATTTTTACAACGGGGGACCAAAAAAATGGTGAACGGATAATATATATATGTATTATGTGTGCATATTAAAAAATTCAACATTTCTACATAAACTTCATAATGTTGCGGCAGCAGTCGCCACCCGTCCCCTATGGTTTTGCCAGTTCATACAAATATTTTCTATCATCGAATTATCCAGTGCGATCTACCAAACATGTCTCGTCTAGTTGAGGAACCTTAAAGTCCCTACTTGAAAAAATGCATGACGGGTTTTGTTTTCTAACATTATTATTATGCAATTTTCGTGTTGTGGTTTTCAGTATGTAATATTGAGTCCATGGGCAATTCACACTATTTACGGATTAGCAACAAAAGAGAAAAGCGAGATAGACTATCTGCACATTGCAATAATACCATTTTTGTTATGGAGGGCACTACACAACCAAAGCACTTAATCTTTTATGATGTTATTAATCAAGTTTGTTATTTTTATTGTAATGGCATCTATTATACATCCATTTGCGGAGCATATAGCATGTTTTCTGCTATCGCAATTCCAATGCTTACAACTGTGGTGACTGATACTGCCTCTATGGCATCCATCTTTGGTTACATTACCTACATTGATCTCATGAACAATATGGGACATTGCAACTTTGAGCTCATTCCTTAAAGTCTTTTCTCCATTTTCCCTCCTCTCAAATACCTCATGTACAAGCCCTCATAAGTTTTTTATAGTTTCGATATTATTGTTCCGTCTTATTCAATCTGTGTTCATTACTAGAGTAACTTGTTAAAAACCCAGTTTTTTTGAGAAATTTCATGTTGGTCGATGAAAATATTTGTTTTCACTTTATTTCAAGTTGATCGTTTTGAAATAACTAAATGTCATATTACATCTTATGTTAATCAAACTAACATATATAGTATAGGCACAATGATTATCTATGAAACCACTTGAAGTAACATAATGAAACCTTTTGCTAAAAAATTAGCAACCACGAGCGTATTTAAATCGTAGAACTGAAAATCTTGAATATCCATGAGTTTGAAATTGTTATTTGACAATTACATAAAAAAAAAAAAAATTGATGCTTTGATTTTAGGTTTCATTCTTTGCATCATACGCAATTCCAGACCAATTACTCATTGTTCATGCCAGTCTATGACTACATTTATGGTACAGTGGACAAGTCTACTGATGATTTGTATGAGACTTCACTAAGAAGTAAGGAAGATTGTCCTGTTGTGGTACATTTAACACATCTAACAACACCACAGTCCATTTTTCACTCCAAATTGGATTTGCTTCTTTTGCCTCTAAACCTCACAACTCCAAATGGTACATGTGGTTGATATGGCCAATAACATGGTGGTCCATCACGCTAAATATTTTATGTGGATGCTCGTTTATCGTAGAGAGAAATTCCTTGGAGAAACTCAGATTACAGTTGTGGGCAATTCCAAGATACAATGTGCAGGCAAGAATTTCCATCTGATTACAATGTTGTATTTTAGTGGTAATTTGAAAGAGAATATGGTTATATGACTTGTAAATTACATGGTTTTATAGTATCTTGTCAAATGGCAAAAACAAGCTATTAATGGATTGA
Organism: Fraxinus sp. 1973-6204; assembly: GCA_903798365.1. NCBI lineage: Eukaryota > Viridiplantae > Streptophyta > Magnoliopsida > Lamiales > Oleaceae > Fraxinus > Fraxinus sp. 1973-6204. The sequence continues at coordinate 7,363 of CAIGRR010132966.1, read as the reverse complement.
TTGAAGAAGCCATACTTGAAGCAGAAGCACGAGGCGCCAAGGTGTTAAGTTTAGGTCTTCTCAACCAGGCAAGTTCTTGCAGTGCTTGACCATCTTCATTTTACTCGTGTTAGAATTTTATAAAACCCTAAATCTTAAGAATTAGAAATTTTAATTACTTTATTACCTAGATCCTCCAGTCAAATCATCAAGGGAATTATTTAGTGTGGAACAAAAAACATTAATTCATTGGGAATGACTTAATTCAGGATTTTGAATCTTGAAGATCAACTATAGTCTCTTCATGTTTGGTTTCTTAATCCTTAATCTTGAATATTGCCTTTTTTTGGTTCTTGAATTCTTGTTCTTGACTTCAGCTTCCTGCTTTGTAATCTTGATTAATGTCTTAATTCTTTTTCCTAGTGGGTTTTGGATTTTCCTTTTCAATATGTTTTCTCGTATATTCTTGTGTTGATGTGATGACACATAGAATGAGAATCACATATGAATAGGGGATTATAACCCTATTTATAGTTTCATATGTATTCGACTCATCGTCAAATACAACCCTAATGGATTCAATCTCTACACATATATAGCCCACACTTTATTTAAGGGAAAAAATCATAAATAAGGTATTAACTATCACTAAATCAATTTTCAGGTCTTAAAGTTTAAAAATGTAAGAATCAGGTATTTGTTAATTAATTAAATATATTTTATTAATTAAATATATAAAAAACGTAATTATACAATTTATAGTCACAAATGCATATTTATTGGTCACATATTACCGAATTAATTAGTCACAAATTATTTCGAGGTCACAAATCAAAAAAAATTATAGGTCACATTTTATCCATCGGTCACACATTTTCAAATTTGTTGGTCACAAATTATTTTTTTTAAGTCACAAATCATCGAATCCTAAGGTCACATTTTAATATTTAGTCACAATAACCAAATAATTGGTCACGTAGCACCCCACCCACGATATGGATCCACCACCAAGTCACAGATCAACTACACAAACAATATCCCACCACTGCCATCGTCACAACACCACCGCCAACAAAGCTGCCACCGTACCAGTAACTCCATCGCACATACCACCACAAACGGAAACACCACCAACACCACAACCGCACCAAACCACCACCAACCCCACAGATCCAAAATACCCACCACACACACACACACACCACAGTGCCACACCACACACCAAAATCACCATCCAAAACTCTTCCCCACCACACACCCACAACAGTAGCGTCGAGGCACTGCTGCAATTCACATGGCGCCTCGACGCTGTGCAAGGCAGCTCACGACGCCAGCAGCTCACAATTCACAGTCGCGCGAGTGGAGATGGGAGGGAAGAGGAGGAGAGGAGGGAGAAGGGGAGGGGACGAGAACGCCGACAGTGGCGTCGCTGGTGGAGACGGGAGGGAGGGGGAGGAGAGGCGGAGAAGGTGAGGAGACGGGAATGAAAAATTAGGATGGAGACGGAATTGATAAATTAGGGTTTTAATATACCTGATATTTGCAAAAATAAACTTGAAACCTGATTTTTTAAAATGTATACCTGACTTTTAAAAATGTCAAACTAAACCCCTGATTTTTTGTAATTTCCCTTTATTTAAATGCCCAAAACCCAATAACTTAAATTTCTTATTAGATTACTTTAAATGGGCTTAAGTTTAAGATAACATTTATAAACAATTAATTACGACCCACATGACAAATTAATATTTTCTCAACACCTCAATCACAAGCTTGCACCAATCAAAATTCTTTTGTTTTGCTCTTTTTGAGTACTTTCGCGCTGAAGAGAGAAGCTTCATTTTGCTAGAAAATTCACAAACTTTTTGCAAGTCCTAATATTTGCAGGCTAAGGAACTTAACAGAAACGGAGCAATTTACATTGAAAAGCACCCTCACCTAAATATTAAGGTGGTAGATGGAAGTAGTTTGGTTGTAGCTATCGCCCTTAATAGCATTCCAAAAGGAACAACAGAAGTGGTCTTCAGAGGATAGCTGTCCAAGGTTGCTTACTCCATTGCAGTTGCTTTTGTGCCAAAAGGGTATCCAGGTATGTTACAAAAAGCAATTTACTTTTATCCAAATATTGAAGTTGAATTCAGGAAGTCCACTGATATGAGTGATATCTGTGTTTGATAAGTGAACTCAGCAAGATTACATTGGAGAAATGAATTTTTTTATTACACGAAGCTTTTCTTTAATCATGTCCAATCCTATCCAGTTCAACTTACCGAAAATGACTTGACCGTTGTTTCTTATTTCTCTCATAATCTCTAAGGCCCCGTTTGATTGCCACATTTTCTATGGAAAATGTCACATTCGAGAAAAACGAATTCCACTTTGACCGTTTTATTGCAACGTGGAAATGAAAATCGAATTTCAAGGTTCAACCACTTTAAAATGCATTTTCTTTGTTTTCATGAAAAACGAATTCATATGGGTTTGGTGGGTTTTTATTTTCCAACTAACATGAAATTGGAATTTCTTTTCACCTTTGCCTATCAAACGGACCCTAATAAGTAATAGTTTATGGCAGGTGAGTACATTGTATGAAAATGAATATGAAGAGCTTAAACTAGCTGCAAGGTCTCAGAGTAAGAGTGCTACTTTCAAAAAGGTAAACATTTCTTCCTCAATTTATGCATTGTTTCATTTATGTACCTGTTAAAATGTGATTATTTATGATGTTAGATATGACTAGTTGGAGATGAACTGACAGAAGAAGAACAAATGAGGGCACCCAAAGGAGCATTGTTCATCCCTTTCTCGAAGTTTCCCCCAAAGAAAGCGCGTAATGACGCCTTCTACCAGTATACTCCAGCTATGGTGGCTCCACCATCGCTTGAGAATTTGCATTCTTGTGAGGTGAGCCACTTCAATGCTCCATCTCTATCATTTCTCGAACTATCATCTATTGCAAGCAAAATTTGCTCAACCCCCAGTATAAACTTAAGATGATTTTTGTGCAACTACTTATTTTTGCACCATTGATGCCCTGTTTGACTTAAAAACCTGATTTGATCCATGTGGAACACTTTATATACAGAACTGGTTGCCAGGAAAAGTTATGAGTGCTTGGCGTATAGCTGGGATTGTACATGCCTTAGAAGGATGGAATGTGAACGAGTGCGGGGAAACCTTGTTCGACATCCACAAAATTTGGCAAGGCAGCCTTAAACATGGGTTTCGACCTTTAACGTTTTCGACATAATTAAACACATATCTTAATATCTAGCCAAATAGTTACACTCTACAAAGTATATATTGATCACCTTTTTTTCATATAGTTCGTGCTACATTTCCAATTTCCTTTGTCCTTAGACCTACTATTGTTAATTACAGCAATTCAAAACTTTGTCTTCTACACGCTTCTTCAATCGAGTTTATTTTTCATCAATGCCAACAAGATCATTATAATTAACTCATAGAGGATGATTGGATAACATATACTTGTATTTATATTTTTATTTCAACTATTACCTAAAAAAAATTATGCAATACGAGAGATTGAAAACATTAATTACCTAAGAATCACACAACATTGTTGCGAGCTCATCATTAAGAGGATTACATATTTTTCTGAGTAAATCCTCAAGAAATGGAAGAATCTGAGAAGCAAAACTCCATTGATTCTCATTGTGAGAAGAAAGCTGAGAAACTTGAGTTCTGCACAACGGGCATGTGGAATGGCCCTTAAACCATGCATCTATGCACTCAACGTGGAAGCCGTGGTTGCACTCCGGCAGTTTCCGGCACATCTCGCCGCCGTGAATGTCGTTAAGGCATATAGCACAGTATGAATAACCCTCTTTCTTGCTGTCATTCACGTCCAAAATGGCGGCCGAAAGGCGATGTCGAGGACGGAATTTTTTCAAATATAGACACCAAATGAAGAGGATGATAATAAAGAAAATCGGACTCAAACTGCTTGCAAAAATCCCTATTTTTTCCATGAAAAATAATTGGATCTTTCTGCAGGTTTCTTATTATTGAAATGGTGGAATTTTCATGTGTGTGTATAGATCTATATATATACTGTGTGTGTACGTGTGTTTGCGTAATGTGAAAAAGATGAAGAGTAAACATGGAAAAGCAGGTCCTACACGTTGTGAATTCATTAATATTGAATGACTTCTTGGAATGGAATGCTTATTATTTAACAATAATTTAAAGTTGAGGTCCCATTTCTTTGAATTTGTCCGAACTACCACCGATAAAATATCTATTTGTTTAATAAAGAATGGTTGTCTTAAAGGTACGTTTGGCACAGAAGGAAAATTTTAAATGTAAGAGGTTAACTATTATTATTATTATTAGTTGAATTATTATCTGATTTATAAATAAATAAATCTTGTACCTGATTTTTGAACTACGTACAATCTTTAAAAATATGCCCTAGTTTAATTTCCACATAATTGATTTTTTTTTTAACGTAGGAACTCGTAGCCGCTACTCGTGAGTGTGCACTGGGTAAACATTGCTCCATGTGTAATAGCCTGCAAACACACATAATTGAATTTTAATTAGGCCCATGTTTGTTGTAGCTAAATTCTTTTGATAAAAATTTAATTAAATATGTTGTTTAAAAATTGTGAGTTTCATAAAATGTGTAATTAAAATTAATTGTTGATTTTAAATTAATATTTTGTCTAATTTTTAAGCTATATGAAACGATGATTGTTCTATAATTATTCATTAATACTCCCTTCATAAAATTAATTATGAAGTCGATATATGAATTAAGTGAATTAATCATTGGTTCGGATTTAGTATGGTTCTTATTAAAAATAAATTGGAGTATGTCCACCCTTAAATCATAGAAGAAAAATTTATTTCTTCTTTTTATTTATTTATTATATCAAACCAAATATGAACATTAAATTTATTTTTCTATTTAAGTTATGGCCTCATAACAAACACGACCTTAATGACATATGATGAAGGTGATCAGACAAATTTGGAGTTATCTCAATGGAAATATATATTTGTATTAGAAGTCAACAAATCTCTATCTTAGACTCTAATGTAAGGTCATGTTCCGGAGTTTACACGCTTTCACTTGTAATTTGAGAAGCTACTTGTTGACGGAAGAGCAGTAATCTAAAGAAAACTAGACCCTTGTTTGGTGGCTATAAGTTATTAAAATTCTTCAAATATAATTAAATAAGAAAAACGTCGTAATTTAATGTAGCCATATGGCTTGACACCAATACCCGTTGGTGCAATGCTTGAGTTAAGCGTGTTATTAATCAAGGGTTTTAAAATCTACGCTTGAGCTCCTACCGAAAGGGAGCTCTTCAATGCACTTAGAAATAGGGATGTCAACAGGACGGATCAGTCATTCTCACTCTCGTCCCGTCGGGTATTTTTATTAACTTGTCACATTTTCATACCCAGTTAAAACGGGATGGGGCGGAGAGGGGCGGGACCGGATAAGGCAAGTCTACTGCCCCATTTATCGCCCCATTTATTTTTTATTTTTTTTATTTTTGCTTTTATTTTTTTTATATATATTTAGTTAGTAAATATTATTACTTTTTTACTAATTTGTTAAAAGTAACTTATATTCTCTTTACAAATGATGATATATTTATTATTTTTATCCGATAAAAAACTTAAATTTTAAATTAATTTTAAATAGGGCGAGAACTATGTTTCCCGTACCCACTTTGGGTAATGACTCTCGCCTCGTCCTCGTCCCGTTTACTCAGTTAGGCGGGTAATTCTCGTCCCCATTCGGGGCCGAATCTCATAAGTATCGAGTTGAACAGATTTTTTTTGTTATTTCTAAGGACAACAAGACAAGGATTCCTCGATTTCCCAATTCATTGGGAAATGGGTTGGGAAGGAGCTAAAATCCCTGTACTGAATTGTGGACAGTAATAATAATCTCTTTTAAGTATATAATTTAAAGCACTGATTGATGTTAAAGTGAAAGTATACTTATTGCGACATCTTTTTTCTAGGGAAATTACAAAAAATCAGGTGTTTAAATATTGTTTTTAGGTGCAAAGTTTATTTATTCAAAAATAAGATAATATATTAAAACCTTAGCCCTAATCTCAAACAAAACCTAAATCATTTTTCTTCTATTTCTCCTCCTCTTCGATTCTCGTCTCTCTCTCTCTCTTTACCCTCTTCCTTGCTGTCGTCGCCATTGAGGAGCACCCACTACCGGAGTTTTATTCAAAAATTAGTTAATATATTAAAACTTAGCCCTAATCCCAAACAAAACCTAAATCATTTTTCTTCTATTTCTCCTCCTCTTCGATTCTCGTCTCTCTCTCTACCCTCTTCCTTGTCGCTGTCGCCATTGAGGAGCGCCCACTACCGGAGAGTCGAGCAGCGAAGTTGCCACTAATGTCCAACCTCGCGCAGATCTCCCTCACTGTCGCGAGACAGCCTAGCCGTGCGCAGATCTCTCTAATTTCTTGAAAGAACTGTATGAGTGGAAATGGTAGATCAATATTTGATGGCCGATCTAAGGCAATGCGTCAACGGCAGGGCCTTGTTTCCATTCTGGTTTCATACCGTCGCCGCGATTTGTGGTGGTGTGCGCGCGCTTTGCTGTTGCTCGAAGATATTTAGAGCAACGGGGTGGTTTTCAACGGTGGCGGAGTGGAGGTGGATGTAGAGGTGTAGGCTATGGGCGCGTTTCTGTTGGAGATGTTTGGCATTTGTGACCTATAAAATAGGTAATATGCAAGTGATTGGTGGTGGAGGTGATTGTCAGTGGCTTTGTTGGTGTTGTTGCGGCGATGGTAGAGATGGTAAAAAAACCCGTTCAACCCGATACTCGTAGGGCCCCTCCCCGAATGGGGCGGGGATTACCCGCCAACCGGTAAACGAGGCGGGGATGGGGCGAGAGTCATTACCCCGAAATGGGTATGGGGCGGATATGGGAAATATAGTCCCCGCCTCGCTACCCATCACATTTAAAGTTAATTTCAAACTTTAGTTTTTTATCGAAGAAAAATAATAAATTTATCATCATTTTTAAAGAAAACATAAGATGTTTTTAACAAATTAATAAAAAAGTAATAATATTTACTAACTAAAGACATAAAATAAATAAAAACAAAAAATAAAATAAATAAAAGAAAAAAAGAAAAAATAATTGGAGCGATAAATGGGACAAGAGACTTGCTCCACCCCGTCCCGCTTTAACCGGGAATGTGGATGGGGCAAAATAAAAAAAATACCCAACGTGAAGGGGCTTGGAATGGACGGCCCGTTCCATACCCGCCCCATTACCATCCCTAGGTGGTGGCGACATGGCGAGGGTGGTCGAAAGTGGCCATAGTGGTAGTTGCAGTAGTCTGTGACCAAATATTTGGTAATTTGT
>CAIGRR010132922.1:0-10589 GCA_903798365.1 Fraxinus sp. 1973-6204 | reverse complement strand
TCTTGGTCTAAACCCGAGACTCGATCCAAACTCATCGATTCTCAATTCTGGTACCCGTTCGGATATTTAACTTATGAAGAATCGCTCGGTTCGGAACTTTTTGACACCCCTATTCTTATCAATTACTGAGTGCTAGTGGGACATTCTGTTTGATATTATCGGGTAATTTGAGACAAGTGATGATAGTGTTTTTGCCTTCTACATTCTAATTGCATAAATTTATTGATTGTACATCTGAAACTATTGATACAATCACTGGAATGACATTACCTGGCTTATTAGAGTGGAGATTCTCTAATGGTGCATTATGTTTAGCGACTTGCTGATGGTTGGCCATTTTTGTGAGATTGGACATAGCTGTTTTGTGGAAACAATTGATGTCCCTGAAAATATATCTATATAGCTTCACTTTTTCTGAAACATGGTCCACTTTTTTCTGTTTCATTGGCCACCAAACAAGTCCTATTTGATCGAGGTGGGAAAAAGTGCAAAATGCTTGTTGTTATGTTCAAGTTCAGCGGTCTAAATGAAAAAGATTTGTTCTTTTGAGAATGTTACTAGATATTGATATGTTTCTGATGAACTGGAAGTTGGAATATAATGGACCGGTGATTGAGCTCATATGAGCTTTCTGTTACACCCCAAAATCTATGAAGGAGCCACGTAAGCACCACCAAGAGAGCAGGCCACGTGGGCTTTCGACAGCACACAATGTGTCTATCTTGCCTGCTCCTCACCCTCTCCATTTTAGCTTGGATCAAGGAAGTTGACCAATTAAGCCTCGCCTGAGGCTATACCGTGTCATCCCTCATAGTCTTCGCAATAACCACCACTTGGTATGGGCCTCGCATGCCCACTGAACCCCTTATCATCATATACCCATGACGAATTATGGCTTCGTTTGCATTCGAGTGTACAAGTAAGTAATAAACAAGCAGTCAGGGACTGGCATGAAATCTATTGGCTGCAAGTCCCCCTTGGATTTTTTAGGTCAACACATTCAATATGCATTATTGAAGGCTAACGACAAACTCCATGTTTTAACCCATGGGATGCACATTTATACCTGATATACGATCTCCACCATCCATTGAGTAAATGAAGAAATGTAGAATTTAGATGGTGTATTTATTGTTTGTTTCAAGTGTTCACAATTTTTCCTTACTTTTTCCTCACTGCATTAATGTTTTTTGAATTTTCTTCATGCTAAGAGCATGTGTATTGAATGATATAATTTTTATGCTGTACATCCTTAAAACGTCATATATTTATGGTTACTGCTGAAAATGATTGATAATTATCTAACTTCAATAGTTCTTTAAACTCACCCTCATTGAATAATATTTGTACATACAAGTTGTTTCTAAGCTCTGATGTGGATTTTTTCCATGGTCGCAGCCATGCTTATAATATGGTGTTACATAAATATGGGGAGAAACTTTATTCCGGACTTGAGTCAAAAATGACATTCCACCTCCAGGAGATGTGTAAATGTATTGAAGTTGCTTCTGGTGTTTCATTTCTGGAGGAGCTGAATACAAAATGGACTGATCACAATACTGCACTGAAGACAATCCGTGAAATGCTGATGTACATGGATAGCACATATGTTCGGAGCACCCACAAAACCCCTGTCATTGAGCTTGGGTTAAATCTTTGGAGGGACAATGTAATTCACTCTGGCGATATCCCGATCAGGCTTCTATACACTCTTATTGATCTTATATATAGGGAACGTACTGGTGAAGTTATCAATAGAGAGCTGATGAGAAGTACAATTAAAATGCTAGTGGAATTAGGATCTTCAGTCTACCAAGAAGACTTTGAGAAACCTTTTATTGAAGTTTCATCTGATTTTTATGGGATGAAGTCTCAGGAATTTGTTGAGAGCAGTGATTGTGGGGACTATCTGAAGGAAGCTGAAAGATGTCTGGAAGAAGAAATATCGAGGGTATCATGCTACTTGGATGAAAAGAGTGAAGCCAAGATAATTTCTGTCGTAGAGAAAGAGATGATTGCCAATCACATGCTCAGACTAATTCACATGGAGAATTCAGGCTTGGTAAATATGCTTCTTGATGATAAATATGATGAATTATCAAGAATGTACAGCTTATTTGGTCGGGTTCCTAATGGTCTTTCTATAATCCTAGATGTAATGACACCTCACATTAGAAACACTGGTAGACAACTTGTTACTGATCCTGAGAAATTGAAGAGTCCAGTGGAATTTGTTGATTCCCTTCTTGAGAAAAAGGATAAGTATGATAAGATCATAAGCTCTGCATTCAACAATGACGAGACCTTCCAGAATGCATTGAACTCTTCTTTTGAATATTTCATCAATTTGAATCCTGATATGCCTGAGTATATATCGCTGTTTGTTAATGATAAACTGTGCAAAGGACTTGGAGTGGAAGAAGAAGATATTGATATAATTCTTGACAAGGTAATAATGTTGTTTCGTTATCTCCAGGAGAAGGATATATTTAGGAAATACTATAAGCAACATTCGGCAAAGCGATGCTTGTCAGGAAAATCGGTATTTGATAATGCTGAAATGAGTCTGATTGATAAACTGAAGACTGAACTTGGTTTCAATTTACTTCAGAATTAGAGGGCGTGTTTACTGACATGAAGACCTCTCATGAAGTATTGCTGAGATTTTATGCAGCCTACGGCGCAGAGGCACAAGAGACAAGACGGGATGGAGGCGAGAGGAAGCCCCATATGGAGGTTGCATTAGTAAGAATACCAAAATCTAGTGAGAATATAGATCAGAACGTTGTTGCTGAGGTTACAAAGCAATTGCAATATCTTTTCCTGACCGACCTTGTCGAGTTATTAATTATATCGATATCTTGCTTGAAGAATTAACTTCAACACATTTTACTCGTTTTTTGGAAACTTTTATAACGGAACTGCACCTATTTACTTGTTCAAGACTATGGTTTTGATTCCGGCAAATGAGTCATAACTAAATTATTAAAAGGGTAATTAGCACATAATACCCCCACTTTTCGCTATTATTGCAAAAAAGTCCATTATCTTTTATTTTTTTGACATTATCACCATTAATTACATATTTGATTGCGCAAACCATAATTCCTATTCGTTTTTATCTAATTCTCAATAAACAATTGTGAAATGACGAATATAACCTCCTATTTAAATTAAAAAAGCTAAAGAATTAATTGTAATCATAGTCCCAAATTTTTATTTTAAAAAGTGCAAACGAGTCCAAATTAGATTTATTTAAAAATTAAAAAAAAATTTAAAGTGCAAATGAGTCCCAAATAAATTATTAAAGAGTTAGAAATTAAGATATATGTTTTTTTATTTAAATAGGAGGGTAAATTCATTATTTCATAGTTCTTTATTGAGAAATTGGATGGAAATGGATGGAAATGATAATTTGCACAATCAAATGTCTAATTAAGGGTGAAAATGCCAAAAATGAAAGGTATGGGAGTTTTTCGCAATAACTGTGAAAAGATAGAGACTTTATGTACTAATTATTTTTTAATAATTTATTTGAGACTCATTTGCACTTTTTAAAAAACTTTGGGACTATAATTGCAATTAATTTTTTCTCTTTCTTTTTGTTTTGTTTAGAGAATAGAGTATATTCGTTATTTCATAATTTTAATTGAAAAATAGGTGAAAATGACATTTTACGCAATGACATGTGAAAATAAAGATGAAAATGTCAAAACAATGAAAGGTATGGACGTTTTCTACAATAACAATGAAAGATGGTGGACGTTATGTACTAATTACCCTTTAATTAAATAACATTTCTCGTCTTTGATAACACGTCTTGTCCAAAAGGTCCGTCGGGAGGGTATGAAATAATTTATTTACCTATTTTCAACACCATTGTAACCCCATCTGCAGTTGGAGAAGTTTTAACTGTACTATCAATGAACATGTCATTGTTTGTGGAATGATGTTCTTCATAATGAGGACTACTCGTAGTCATTTTACATGTCATACATATGTTATGCTTTATGCAGTAAATAAACAACTGTCACATGTATGCCACATAAAACGACTATCGTTAGTCATCACTGTGAATTAACATTACTCTTGTTTGTGATGATGATTGGTGAAAAAGGTTAGTGGTCTGTTTTAGTATCCAGTACTCTTGAAATTATAGTAATTGGTAAGTATCTTCAATGTGAGACCGGCTTATACTTTATAATTTGTTTAGTGACTGTCTTGTATATAACTAATAGAAGTGTGCCCTGTCCCCATGGGCATGGCACGGTGGTAAAGTATGAAGGTTTTCTACGAAGTATCGTAAGTTTGAATTCTCGCAGTAGCCGAAAAGTAACATTTATGTTGGAAGGTAGATGTCATGTGGTGGCAAAATTATGGTGCGCTTTGTTGCTCCTCTTGGGGTCATGTCCGCACGTTGTAAAGGGAGGACCACATAGAGAAGAACCGCTTCTCGAATGTCTGGCTCAAGTGTGTATAAGTTGTGACCACATCCGAATTTACCCGGATGGCGAACTTAGGGGCAAGGCCGTCACTCCTCAAGATTAGTCGAGCGAAACTCAGACACCCGAGTCATTTAAAAAAAAAAAGCGCGTCCTAGGGTTAGTTCACTCATTCTTTTGTTTGTTCCTTAATTTTTTCAGAAGTTGTGATTATCTTATATTTGTTTTAATTTAATTAGTGATTTTCTTTTAGTTTCGTTATATATATATATATATATATATATTTATTTATTTATTTTATCATCAGTTCATGCCTGTAGCCCTCATCACGGTTCGCAGCAGCATTATTAGCCAATGGTGTAAAATGATCTAAAGCAAGTCTTGTCACATTACAACGACAACGTGCAAAGAATTAAGTGCTCTTAACAATAATTGAAGTTTAATTCCTAATAAATTTTGGGTCGACTAAATCTCATTTGTCAATGCCTTCTCATCATCAGAGGTACCTAATGTTATCTTCCAGAAGTTGAATTCAATGAAAAACTGATCTTTTATCACAAATGAAAGCAAAAGCAGAAGACACAGAAGGAGAATCTTTTACTATTAAAGAAAGAAAAAGTCTATTAGACGCTACTGACTGGATTGGACAAATCAACAGATTTTGTCGCTCTTTAATTCTGTACAATCCTAGGTGTAGCTCAATGTACTGAACGTGGCAACTTGTCCTCATTCACGAGTTTGCAACAGCCTTCTGTTATGATTTTGCTGGAAGTAAAGTAAAGAATATCTTCTCACAATGTTTAATGTTGAAGACAAAATACTGTTACATTTGCAACAAACCCAGAAAAAATAACGAATCGAAACCAATCAAATCTTCGAAAGTTTTGCTATGGCTACACTATTTCCTCGTACTTCCTCTGATCTGTATATATGGTGGAACATTTTTGCAGTGGGAGCGTTCTCGAGGGCTGCTCCTAACTATTCTACTAATATACATATTATAACATATTTGGTACGGAGGATTGGATAGTACTCGACACTGTTAAAGAAAGAAAACGAACTGCTCAATTATGTCCAATACTTCATACCAAACATGCATAGAGCTTTCGGTCAAAACCTCTAAAACAGAAGAGGAATGCCTTAAAAACAAACCACCTAGAACGCCTGCAGCCTAGGTCTTAGTGTACCAAGCTGTGACCATCTTTGAATGCCTATTGCCCTACTCTTATCTGATGAAGAGATGCCCTGATTTTATCAAGTCCTATTATGGATTGGGTCTGATCCTCGTCGAACTCTTCTTTTGCTTGACTGGTTTGGATCGAATTTCTTGCTTACAGGTTCTGGTTTCTTATCTGTGTCGAGTGTACTCTGATTCTTTACCATTAATCGACGGTCTTCTCTGCTTTGTCTAAGAACGAGGTCTGCACTTCTCAAGCCACAAACTTCTTGCGGGCGAAATACTAATAATCCTACACAAATGAACAAGGCAAATGCCCTATGGATGTATAAAGCCATAGTTCTTTGTGAAAACGAGAAAATGAGAAGTTTGTTCTGATTAAGAATGCTGAGAGAAAAATTGAGGTTTGAATCCTATGTCTCCATTCCTGTAGATTTATGCTTGTGGCGTTGTCTTACAGAATTTGTAGGGCAATTTAAAGGATAAAGCAGGAGGGTCCCAGAATCCATATAGGAGTTTTAGATTCATTTCCAATTATAAAGTTGCAATCTAAGCAAATTAAGGCAATAAGGCTGTTATAAAAGAATCTGATTGGAATGAATAAAGACAATTGGAACAAAACCCTATAGAAGCTAAGCATCTTTTTTCATTTGTTTCCCTACATCTCTTATCATTTGATCTGCTTTTGTCTTCTACACAAAGACCAATCCAGTTACCTTGGACTCCCAGTCATCCTGCCACATCATCAACCACGCTTACGTTTCGTTTCCACGTAACATAAAACTCTCTAGTCGGTGCCAAACCCAAATAACGGAAGAGGGAAGAAACTTGCAAGTTGATAGCAATGTAAAACTATATCACATCTTATGACATGAATCCTTACATGCAAATTGATCCATGTAATCAACCACCCTAAATTCAATGGGAAGAGCCGAGTAAGGCTTAGTTTGTCATCTTTGTCATCATTCCAAGGTCGAATAGATTGATAGACACCATAGAACCTTACTATTGTCGAATCTAAATTTATTGACAATAATTGTACGAGGCTTAGTTTGTTATTGTTGTTCGAAGCCAAAATAAAGAGGCTTCATCACATCTTATGATCGAATTCTTATACGAAAAAATATTAATACAGTTCAAATTTAATGGGAAATAAGACTTATTTTGTTATTGCCTTTGCCGCGATGAATCTTCCTTGGTTATTAAGAAAGAAGGTTTAGCTTGAGCAGCCAAAATCGAAGGTCTCTAAGAGGGATAAGCTAGAAGTCATAAAAGCAAAATGGGTAGAATAAAAAAGATTGGTACCAGACATTAGCTTTATGCCATTTGAATATCTCACTTTCGAATTCCAAGCTCTCTTATCTATGCAACAACAAAAAACCAGTGTTGGTTTCTTGTGCCAAATGTGTTCCTTTTATGCTTTTCTTTCTTCTTTTCTTTTCTATTTTATTTTTTTTATTTTTTCCACTCAATGTTTTAATGAAGATCCCATTCAAGTGTCCCTTTCTCTTAAAGCCGAGAAAAATAAATTTATTTTCCCAATTAACCAAGCAGACCCTCTTTTTCTTTATCCACCTTTTTTTATAGTAATTAATTACAAAAATAGATGCAACTTGAAACATTCTAAAGCACACCTTCTGCTTTATTTGAACTTGCATTGATGAGATTCACTGTTATATTAACGTTAAGGAATTTGTCGTTCATGATTGTAAGGTATATGATTCAAGGTTCGTCTTTATGTTTGACCTTCCAAAATTATAATTTAGAAACATCCAAGTAGAATTTTGTGTAACAATAAATACTAGAAAATGCTAAGCAAAATATTACAAGTCCATGATTTGAGTCTCATATGTGTGAGTTATAATAAAGCGAGTCAATTATGTATGTATTTCGAGAGACGGTAATTTATCCTACGGTGAAGTCCTTCTTGATGTTGTTCGATAATTTTTATGTATTCTATCGTTTCATTGAAGAGAAACTCATTCATTACTGTCTAGAACGACAATTCATAATCATTTTTCTTATATATTACTCACTACCAACCATCTAATCGTTCTCAAACATCTTTTCCTCCTTGATAACCAGACTAAACACTCTTAAGCTACATTAAAGAGATCGAGATAATAATCTTGTAAGTGTGATCCTTATTCTCGTGGTTGAGATCCATGAGACTCAAGCACAAGAAGCAAAGATAGAGATAGCATAGAGGCAGCACACTTGTTTATCTGCGGCTATATCAAGATGTTCAACTGCGATGTCCGAAAATGTAAGTACAATAAAATTATATCAAAGAACACACAAGAATAAACACCAAAAAATGCCACTGATATCGACTTGTGCCTAAACCATTTTTCCAGCCGATATGGTAATCAAAAGTTGTAGACAGTTAAATCAATAAATCATTGTTAATTACCCATTTTTGTGCTTTTAGTACATGTACGGACTATTTTAAGTTTGATGTAATACTTTGTTAGGTACTCTAAAGTACACTTGCACTATTTAACCCACGAAGGGTTTATATCATCTTTTGAGTTATGATCAAATTATAAAAGAAATCGAAAGATAGTTGGATTCGATCAATTGATGATTGTAACTTTGTTTGAACAAAAGGGGCCCACTTAATGAGACAGACCAATATGCTTCGGTAAAATGGAGTAATTAAACACGAGAAAATCCCAGAATAATAAATAAATTATTTCTTCTCTTTATTTCCGAATGGTCCAGTTTCTTAAAGCAAAGGTGATTTTGAAAGACAAGGCGGGACACTGCAAATGGAATGTCTCACAAGAAAAATCTAAAGGAGATGCTTGCTCTACTGTGAGATTATTCCATGTTCCGACCTATTTATTATATAAGAACAAGGAAATATACGTCTATAACAATAAATTAACTCAAATTACGTCTGATTCTTAATAAATTTAGAGTTCACTTTATTATTATTATTCTTAGAGCCCATTCAGTAGAGATTAAAATTCAATTAAAATTGAAAATATATTCGTTATTGAATCTCACTCGTCTAATAAAAGTCAACAATAACAATTAGTTTTTCAATTTTAATCCGATTTTAATCTCTACCGAACGGACTCTTAATAATTTGAGAATGGGAAGTCATAATTCAGTTTGACATAATCTTCAATGTTAGCACTTGAGAAAGGAGAAAAAGTACAGTAAGCAAATGCCCTGAAACTAATCAGTAAAGAACCAATCACTATGATGTAAATCTCTCTCCAATCTCTATTCTATACTCTGGAAAATACATTTCTAAACCTGTCTACAATATGGACAGAAAAGTGTACGATTATAAGCGTTCTCCTGTATTGTAAGATAATATTAAGCTCGTAATGTACGAAGCTAGAATTTATATCCACCCCAAAGGGCCAAAGCCCCCATCCATGTACGACTTTGCGTATGTTTCCTATGCAGTATTGAATAGCAGCACCTTAAATACAATCGAAAACTACTTGGCAGTCTTCCTTCTACCCATAAATACAGGATAGACTCATGTTCTCCCAAAAGGCTATGAGTATCTATTGACCCGTGTAACTATGTACTTTCCTTTCTCGAGATCGTAAATAGTCTTCAACTGAGGATTTCTCCACTTTGACACAAACCATGCACCAATTAACACAAGGAAAATTCCGAATATAAGCAGCAATGCTGAATAGTTCCCACTTTCTACAAGGTCAATCCTGTTAGAATGCTGCAAATCCAACTTAGCTGTGCTCTGCAAGATGAAAGCTCCCAATGCCCAGTCAAGGGGGATATTCTGTACTTGATCAGCGCATCCAAGTCTGTACACGCATGCCGTTCAATGAATGAAATTTGGTCGACAGAAAAATACTTTAAAAATCTGTTTGGTAAGATGGACTATAGTATACAACATGAAAAATAAGCTAAAATATTGTCTATTGTACTGTCCAGTCCCATGCAATCATGTGTGCCAAACATATCCTTATAAATTTCTCCCCTTTTACGTTTTCTTATTTCTTTTTTGACAGTTCTTTCTTCCATCTTGCTTTCCATTAGTTAAGGGTGGAACATGTTACAACTAGAAGGCCAAACGATTATGACAAAAATATGTTGATAAAACTGGTATGTTTCTGGGTGATCACTGATTAAATAATACCTCTCATCATCCAAAGCAATTCCAAGACTGTCATGCAGTAGGGCCACAATATATGCAGAAGAGAAGCAATAGCGATGCAAATCCTCTTCCTCAAGAGACTGGTATTTCTTCTTCAATTTTGACCAATCCTCTTCACAAAATTGTTGTCCAGCAACCAAGAGATCAGAAAGAAAGGCTCTCGGGGCCAAGCCAAAGAACTATTTAAAGAAATAGAGAGAAAGAAAGTTNATGCAAATCCTCTTCCTCAAGAGACTGGTATTTCTTCTTCAATTTTGACCAATCCTCTTCACAAAATTGTTGTCCAGCAACCAAGAGATCAGAAAGAAAGGCTCTCGGGGCCAAGCCAAAGAACTATTTAAAGAAATAGAGAGAAAGAAAGTTTAAAAGAGGTCCTCCTGAAAACCAGAATTCCAAAATGGGAAAAACAGCCAAATTTTGGCTAAGCTCGAAAGCAAGTAAATCTTGCATTCGAGTAGATTTTTTATTTCAAACATGAATACATACATTCATTTTTTCTTAATTTTAATTAAAACAAGAGTAACTGACTTTTTAAGCAACTCTTACTTAACTATCAACATAAGTAACTTGTTTCAAACTTATATAAGTAAACTTTTAAAACTTGTCAAAAATTATCTATGAACCAAAATGAATGTGCAACCTTCGAAGTGTAGAAGAAATTTTCTGTCGCCAAAAAATTTCCTTGGAGCTTGGGTATAAATGTTGATCCTATGTAGCAGCTTTGATAAGAGCATCTATCTGCATTTCATGTATAAACAGGTTTACGGCTGAATACTCAACTGTAGTACGTAGACAAAAAAACAAAGAACTGTGGACTATAATGAAA
>CAIGRR010132903.1:0-10939 GCA_903798365.1 Fraxinus sp. 1973-6204 | reverse complement strand
TTCTTTCCGGCGACTTTTGCCTTCTTCCATGGTGGCAAGATAATTTTCTCTTCCTCACGGTAAATGAATTTATTTGTCAAGTTTCAAAATTAAGAATCTAATTTTAATTGTTAAATGATTCACGAATTTAAACACATTTACTCATCATAATGCGTGTATTATTATTCTTAGTTAGCCTTTGAATGTTCCGTCTCTCTTTTGTTCTTGTTTGTATTTTTAGTTTGCAGTTGAATGAAGATCCTGGATGGCCATTGCAATATTTTGGTTGCACTAGTATAATTATCGTGTGCTCATAAATTCAGAATTCAGAATTAAAGAATATTACATAATGAACTATGATGGGAACAAATATATTTCTCCTCGAATTCTTATATTTAACATTTCATTAATTAATAAATCTCATCTTGATGATGATTTTAATCAAAATATTTTATACGCGGTTTTTGAATGATAAAAAACAATTGATCACACTTTTCCATTTATTGTTTTTTACAGTGTCTGTGAATGAATTTCTATAAAGTTCACAATATGGTTCTTGTACTTGTTTCTTTTTCTCAAGGTTAGAAGTCTTGGGAGTTACCAAAATTCACTAAAATCAAATCCACTAACCTAATTCTCCAATTTGATCCAGTTAATGCAATTTGTCAACTTCTCTGTATTTTTTGATCGAAATTTTCTATAAAAGATTATAAATGAAAAAGAAGACGTGTAAGAAACAACAAAGGAAAGCGTACTGGGCATGAAAAGAGTTTACAAATGAATGTTCATATTTTGGAGTAAATTTTAGTTTAGTTTGTTTAAAGAAAACTAGTTTAAATTTGTTTAGCTCAAAAACCATTTTTTAAATCTAGTTAAGTTAATAAAAACAAATTGAATAGCTAATCATGTACATTCGTTATCATATAGAACATATGAATATAGAAATGATCTTCTAAGCACCGTTCTTAGCTTATGTTAAGTATAATTTGATGGGTAAAAATTTTAAGATTTAAATTAAATTTATTTCAGACCATTCAAATATTATGAGAGTCACCTCACTTACGAGAACTAAATAAGAAAATGAAACTGTTCTATCTTTTGTAAAGACACTTCTTGAATCAAGAGATTTCCATTTTATTCATTTCTTTTTTGGAAAAAGGAAAAAGTTTCATATATAGACAACTCTAGAGAAAATAGTAGCCAAAAACATCATAAGTGTAATCTCTTGTATCTTTCAAGCTAAATGCTCTAGTTTTGGTAAAAGAATGGGTGAAAAGAAAGTTTTGATGATTGAGAAATGCTAGTGGTACATAATTTTTATACATAATGGTTCACATAACACTCAAATGGGATATCCTTAATTTATTAAGGTACAAGTTTTGGATTATCAATCACTTCTCTACTTATCCTTGACAACTTTGACTAAATTTTAAAGTAGTGATGTAAAATTTTTGTAGTCACTTATCGAATTTTTTCAACAAGAAAGTAAGAGAAACAATTGGAAAGTATGAATCCCTATGTAATTCTAAATAAATGGATTCACTCAAAACTGGACAGGTTGCTTACTCGAGTGAGTATTGCAATTAAGGAAGAAAATAGTAAATAAATCAGCAGCTAGGGCCAATGGAAACTGAATGGAGGCTGTTCTCTCTTTTCTATTTAGCAATTGGAGATCAACTCTATTCTATTCCAGACAATGATACCAAAATTTTGGAAAAATATCGAATATTTACTAGATGCCAGGAGAGTAGAATAGGTAAGATTTGAACTTATTTTCCTTCCTCAACAGTCTCAGGATATGTAATCCCGGTTACCGAACCGAACAACCATCAATGACCACCGGAGATCGATAGTTAATTATGTCAAACAATTAGGATCGCTGTCAACCTTGATTACTCTAGTATTATAAGACCCACAAAAGCCACNCAGTCTCAGGATATGTAATCCCGGTTACCGAACCGAACAACCATCAATGACCACCGGAGATCGATAGTTAATTATGTCAAACAATTAGGATCGCTGTCAACCTTGATTACTCTAGTATTATAAGACCCACAAAAGCCACACTTGTGATACAGCCAATGAAATGGTGCACTTCCCTTCTTGTCACAATCATTGCATAATATGTCCTGGACATACGAAATGAAGTTCCTCAACCACTGGTTTAACAAGCAAATGAGTAGAAAGACACGTTGGCAATGTGAATTGATGCTTACTTGACAGCGGTTCCTATATTCTTCCGGAAGCACCTCAGAAGCCATTAAAGCGTCAAGCATGCCAAAGTAGACCTGGATAGGAGAAGCAGAATACGATCTTTCAAGTTAACTTGTATACATTAGCAGTATAGAATAATAGCAGACACCAGAACATTCCTGTGGCCCTTTTGTATTGACTCCAACCCCTCACCCACAACCCGCAGAAAAAGGAAAAATGAAAAAGAAAGTTGTTCATCATCCAATTGATCCTAAATGACTGACTGCATTACCTCAAAGGAAGAACAAATACTAAAAATATTTTTGATCAGTTTGTTCCCACTTCATCAACCACCACCCTCCCTAAGTTACAAAGATAATTCAAAGAAATAAAGAGGATCTACTTACCGACATATCTCCCATAGATTTGCTACATATAGGACAAATGTAGTGCGTGCAAGCATACGCCTGTATTATGGAAAATAAAGGTAAATGCCAGCATTGTGTTATATAGTTCACAAACACAGCCCAACAAGTTAAGCAGAACGGAACAGAACAGACCAGACCAGACCTGGAAGCAAGCAGAATGCATATAATGGCCACAACGAAGCGCCCTTACAGATGTACTTGATGTGAACAAAAAATCACAGCATATGGGGCAGTTAGTTTCAAGGCCTTTCTCCCTGCACTTGTGATCCACCAGTTTCATTCCCAAGCAATAATTGCATGTCATGCAATGGAAAAAATCTATACCAAGTCCCTTTCCAACACGGCATAGATTGCAAAATGGGCAATGATATACTTCCCTGAAGATTAAAATTTGAAGGATAATATGGAAAAAGTCAGATCACGAGTTCCACTAGTGCTATCTACTCACATTGTGATCTAATAAAATTACATGAAATGCACGTCTGGTTGTATGTGTGTATCTATGTACCATATGTCTCTAGAAGATATGCACTGAACCAACCGCTGGTTTAGAACAGAGATATGAACGTAATATTTAAGGGAATCGTTAGAGCAACAGCACAAACCTCCTGAGAAAGGTTGGCCAGGAATGAGAAGGAAGATTTACAAGCTTCCCTAATTACAAACTTAATTAACAATTATACACCATTACTGGCATTCAGAATGACACAGGAAAATATTCAACATGATGCAGTAATGTAGACAATAAGTTTACTCCAAAAAATCCTTAAAATCTGAACAAAGGAAAGACAAACAATGTATTTCTTTTCTTTGAAGTGGTGAACGCAGTTAAAATGAAAGCAAATGATCTGTTCCATTTTACAATCATGAATAATGGAAAGTAAACCTCAGTCCATGCTTCATTCGAGGCCCTTAATCATCTAAAGATTTTTCAGTTTCAAATATTGAGATTTTTCAATTTCAAATATTGAGATAATTTAAAAGAAAGAAACCTATTGGAGCCACAAGACACTGCCAACAGAACAAATTCAATGAAAGCTGACCTTTCATCATTACCATATGTCTCTAGAAGATATGCATTGAACCAACCGCTGGTTTAGAACAGAGTTATGAACGTAAAATTTAAGGGAATCGTTAGAGCAACAGCACAAACCTCCTGAGAAAGGTTGGCCAGGAATGATTAGGAAGATTTACAAGCTTCCCTAATTACAAACTTAATTAACAATTATACACCGCATTCAGAATGACGCAGGAAAATATTCAACATGATGCAGTAATGTAGACAATAAGTTTATTCCAAAAAATCCTTAAAATCTGAACAAAGGAAAGACAAACAATGTATTTCTTTTCTTTGAAGTGGTGAACGCAATTAAAATGAAAGCAAATAATCTGTTCCATTTTACAATCATGAATAATGGAAAGTAAACCTCAGTCCATGCTTCATTCGAGGCCCTTAATCATCTAAAGATTTTTCAGTTTCAAATATTGAGATTTTTCAATTTCAAATGTTGAGATAATTTAAAAGAAAGAAACCAATTGGAGCCACAAGACACTACCAACAGAACAAATTCAATGAAAAGTGACCTTTCATCATCAAAAAATTTGCAGCTACTGCAATAGTATTTTGCCATCAGAAGCCCATTGCAAGATGGGGTTGTGCAAACAGGCCCAACTGGTTGAATTTTTAGGCAATTCATACACATCATCTCAGATGTTGCCTTCCTGTAAATAAACAATTGAATATCATTGAACAACTTTTTTATTTGTAGTTTCCATATGATAAAATCATTTCATGAAATGCACCTGTCCATAGAATGGTCACTGACTTCATCATGGCAGAATCTGCATGAAAATAACTTGCCACAGCAAGCAGCGCGAAGCTTGCAGTTTCTTTTGTAATGCTCACATCCAAAGACTTGTTTCTCTGGATCACGAAATGATGGGGAACATCCAAGTAAATCTTCACCATCTTTCGTTTCACTGGTTCTTGATTGTGAAAACTTCTGCTGAGAAGCTATCCAGCGGCTAGATAATAGATGCACCAACCACAGTAAGTAAAAAGCAGGACATTAATGAAAGATAGGGATCTAAAAGATCAATTTGTAAAAAAGAGGAACCTGGTCATTAGATTTTGAATAAGATAGGCTTTTCTTCTTGGATCAAGAGTTGAATCACGAGAGACCTTTCTTATCTCCGACTCAAGCTCATTTTGATTCATCCGGAAAATATCTTTCCACCCAGGCTTAAAAGTATAGTCATTTTGGTCCAATGATTCATGTAACTCATATTCTGAACATGGAAAAAATTGAAGTTCAAGAAGCAACACCAAGCAAATTCTTTAATATGTGCATCTAACTGTCCAAAACACAGAATTAATAGTGGAAAGTTACAAGGCAGGATATATTAAGCATTACAAGTACCTTTAGAGATACTATATTCCGGTGTGGATGTCTGCAAAGATGCAGCTGGAGTCCCTTCCCACCATTCATTAAGCCACTCACTGAACATTGTGTTTTTGGTTGCTTGTTTCCACGTGTCCATCATTTTATTTTGCTCTTCCTGGGTAAGAGCTGATGTAACCCATGGTAGCATTGACTGCAGCACTTCTGCTCCTGTTGTACCAATTATGCGGCCAACAAGTTTGTCTTGCTCGTCCACAGAAAAATGTCTGTCAAACAATGGCCAAAGTTCAACTTCTTCCCGCATAACATGATGATCTAAAGTTACTTTAATGGATTTGCACATGCCCTGTATCTTTGTAGCTAGCTCATTATATTTTCTCGAACTATCAATGCAATCAGAAGAACTGGAGAGACTTGCACTTGAATCTCCAGTCAAATTTCTTCCATTCAAGTTTTCATAAAGTTGAGAAAGCTCAGCTAGCGCAGATGAGATATCCTCAAATAGTTCCTCTTCCTGCTTGTGGTCTAGCGTATAAGAATGACTAACATTATGAAGGGTTTCTTTTGCTTCCAAGGCAGGGAATACAATATCATCCTCAGCATTACTGTGAGCTCTATATAAGCCCCATAGAAGACGAAATCTACCACTAAACTGTCTAAGGAAAGTCTCATCGCAATCGCTGAGTTTACCAGACTCAGCATCCAGGAATTCTAAATCTTTTCTAATGGCTTTGTGAAATTTGAAAATGTTGTCAATGGGTCGAGTTGTGAGCCCACTGGTACTGGAGTTGATCTCTGTTTCCCAGTTGAAAAGACTGGAGATGAGGGAAGGGGCACTAGGACCAAAAGATAACGAGCGCAATGATTTCGCTGTAGCAAGAGAACTCGTTCCTAGACTATTGCTACTCACTCCTAAACCAGGAACACAACAAGACTGGTTAGTGAGAGATGCTTTCTGGAACTCTATCACTGAAGAATTGCAAGAACTACTTTCTCCTAGACGAGCTGAGTTTGCAGGCTCAACTGTCTTTTCAAAATAACTTGCTAGTCCGCAAGTTGAATTTTCAATAGAGGTACTTGAACAGGCAAAAGACTGACAAGATCTATTGAAAATCTCTTGGGGTTCTGTCAGCACTTTTGCAGCACAACACCCAATTGCACTAGAAGACAAACAGGTGCCCCTTGGGCAACCTTTGCATGCCCAACCAGAGAACAGAGTAACCAATGCACCGTCTGATTCTGGAGCTGCATTAGATAACAGAATTAGAAACAAAGCATGCACATCAACCCTTTGGCCAATGACCATGTTAATAGTAATTGAGAATAAAGTGACAAAATTTAGAAATAGGGAAGCAGAAAGAGAACCTGCCATATGCATGTTGTAAAGAAAAGTCCTAGCTTCCACTTCGCTCAGTGATCCGATCAACCATGGTAAGACACATTCAATCAATCTCAGTGGCATAACACACAAGCTTTGATACAGAAGTTCTCGCTGCCGTTCGGGGCTGAAATGCTTCCGTGCAAGGGGAAGAACCTAGAATTAAGGGTAATCAGTAGTTATCTAGATACAGTGTGAAATTTAATTTTAGTTTCAGCTTTTAAATGCAGCATCTGAAAAAATGAATGTTTTGAAGACACAAGTACTAAATGGTGTAGGAACAGAATAGCCCCCAATTACTGGATCTTTGTGCTTGCATTCACATCTTTAAAGTGAAAATAACTTCATTAGGAAGCTGAACCTATCAGAAATAAAGCATCACCAAAATCTCTTACCTGGATTTCCTCATTGCGAAAATGCATTTTTATGGTCTCCATTATATGATCAGCTTGTGAGCATAATCTAGAATAAAATTTAGCGGATGAGTTCCCACCAGCACTTTCAATGCTTTCTATGAAGCATCTGAACTTGTCAAATTCACTCTCTTCTTCTGCATGCTCTTGGACAAACGACATTTCTGCATCAACTGCTGGGAATATAACTTTGTCCTCAGCAATGCTTCAGCAGAAGTAATATAAGTTAAGCTCATTTAAGAACAAAAGCAACAGAAGCAGGGCACTTCATTGTGAAACATTAATTTGGAGTGTAAAACTGATGGTAAAGTATATCACAAGGAAAGCACTGACAACAATGATGTTAAGAACAATATTTTCAGCTTCTCCAACTCACTAAAGCAGTTAATAAGAAGAATAGATTTGATTCCATTTTTGAACTTTTGAGGCACATCTAAACTAGATAACTTGTCCTCATAAGCAGGCTTCAAAAACTTTGCTTATAAAAGATGCCAGGTACAAGCTACAAACGGTACAATGTCATGGTCCAAATCTTAGAACAGCTACTTTTATTCAGAGGAGATCATAATTAAGAAGTGTCACGGCACAAGTACGAAAACTACCTATGGAAGATGCAGACTTCGGCAATGAATTGAAGCCTCCTATTAAAGGCAGATAGATCGGAAAAATCTCCAGTTAACTTTATGCGTCTAGCTGCTTCAGCGATGTCACTCAGTTCCTTTTCAATAGCCTTATGCCAATGCAATATATCATCTACTGGATGATCTATGGCATACATCATAACATTACAATCTGACAGCCGATCACTTTCAGCAGTCCTTGAAGAGTCACAAGCACAGTGTCCATTCTCATTTCGAAGAATGAAGCCCCTAGCCAAAGAATCTGGAGCACTACCATTTCTGGTATCATCTTCTAAACGTTTACGTTTGCTTTTTATCTTTACCCCATCCATCCAGGTAAATATTATCTTCATTACAGATAATATAAGTCAGAATAATGTCATAAGACAGACCTTCATTTTTGTGTTTTTGGCACTTTGAGGTATCTAACCTGTTGAAGCAGCTTTTCTTCAGGGATTATTTTGTGTAAGCATTTACGCATATCCTGCCGCTCATCAGATGAAACTGACAATGAAAGCCATGGAAGGAATTCTGCCATCATATTCACAGGAATGCTGCACAAAAATTGCCACACCAATGATGCCTGCTCCTCAAATGAGAACTTTTCAATAAGCAATGGGATAACCTGCCACAAAAGCAGATGCTTGTCTCAGATAAAAAGCGAGCATTTCGTAGAGAATATATATGGAAATTAAAGACCTGGGTTTGAAGTAAAAATATTTAATCGCATCAGCTGCCTTTTAGAAAAATACGAAGTACGAAGTTTTGCAGCCTTGTTTTCAAAGTATTTCCGCTTACTTGCAAAATTAACATGCTAAAAATATATCAGACAGAATATATAAAATTACACCCTTTTCTGAGCAACAGTGATACCTAGAATTTCCAAATGACAAAATAAGAATGCAAGTTGTCTCCTTCAAGATTATAAAATTGTGTTTAAAATTATATACACAATGCAGTAATAGGGAGACGTCGTTTTATGAACACATTCTACAGGATATGTATTCAATTTCTCACTGTTCCCCTTTTGGGTTTTCCTAGTAAATTAGAACTCAAAACATCATGTAGAGACAAAACAAAACGAAGGCTAAGGATCAGCAACAACAAATCAAGGAGATAAAAACTGAGAAGCTCAGTTGCCCAAAGTTTGCAGCAACTATTAGAAATTTATAAAGGACAATGTCTAACCCCGAGCAAATCAGCAGGAAATGTGATATTCCAAAGCTAATGAAGGTAAAATCACAGAGTAAAATGGACCATCAGTTTCAAGTGGCAACGGTACTTTGTCCATACAAGTTGCACCCAGCTGATTACACTCCAATGACATTTTGACCCATCACATTAAAATCATTTTGCAAAATATTTTTGCATTAAAACAGCTCCAGCCAAGGAAAATGATCTTTGGGTATAAATGTATGAACATCTTGGTTCATGATCGCGTAATTTCAACAAATCTGTAAAATATAAACCACCAATGTAAATTCTAGCTCAAGACTCCATCTGTCATTTCTGTTTATGATTGGCAACCTTCAATAATTAGAGGTATTTATGCTAATTTTAGTGAAAAAATTAGATTAACAACTCCTAATAGAAATGTGAATAAGACCTGCTACTTCTATCCTAGTATAGCTCTAGTTATGAGAGTATGTAGGCTATTAATCCTAATGAAGTATGGCTAAGGCAGCATATAAGAAAACAGGGATGTTTTGTTGTTACCAACTGGAATTTAATTTAGTACACGGTTTTTTAGATGAACATACCATAGGCTGCCAAGTGTCATGATTAAAAAAAAAAGAAAGATAAAAACTAAACCTGCTCCTCTTCCTTGGCCATGTGCTGACTGATTGATGTTCGAAGGGCTCCCGTACAGGAGGCCAGCTCTCTCCTGAAGCTCCCTTCATTTTGCGTAACGGAGTCTAACCATGTGAATAGCTGATCAAAAAGCACACTTTCTCCCTCGTGCTCAAGGGAGTAAGTTCGTGCCACATTCTTTACACGGATATCAAGTGCAGGAAAGATAACCTGCCATCAAGATTTGGAAAAAAAAAACATGATGATTAGTACCTGTTTTACTCATTAGTTTACAATGGGGATAGTTGGGGAAAATGCTCGTTACATACTCTACATATGCACAAACCTTTCAGAATATGAATACAAGGAATGGCACATTAGGTCCAAATGCAACTCCTAACCTAACACAGAACTTATTGAGGAAAATTTTAAAGCTGTGGCAATCCTATGCACCGCCCAAAGCACGTGTATGAGAAATCCATGAAGATCATGTTCTGCTAGCAAACACTTGCAGCATTCTAATTTCTAATGTATAAGAATCTAAGTCTTGTGCTCAATTAACTTGAGGTCAGTTAAATGAATCCTTTTGCAACAATTTTAATCCAAAACCACACATACTCAAAAGACCAATGACATCAGGTCTTTTACAACAATATGAAACTATGTTGATTTTGATCTGCCTCTCTGTTACAGCTTGTGCTAAGAGGATGCCGATGCTCTTGTGCATGCAAGTTTTTTAAACTTTATGCAAGACATTCCTCAACCATCCAAGTCATCTCTAAACATCTATCTTAACATCCTCCTTTTTGGTTAATTTCTTCAATGCACTTGATGAACTAAAATTATCCAGTATCATACACCATAACTACAAAGTGGGTATCCAAAATCTTAACTTACGATGTTTCCTTCCTGGTCTCGCCAACTTAAACTAGATTGTCAATGAATAACACAGACTAATCCAATTCATCTTGTGACTGTTTAATAAGCTTATGCATATCTAAATCAAAAACAGAGCACAATTCGTGTGGAACCTTCATGCAAGTCTATCATAAAAGAAAGTCTATACTATTTACCCTAGTTAGAAATCACATTTGCCTTCAAATTCAAGATTCGAAAATGGTGTCACACAAAGGCCCACACATAACCTATTTAAAGTAACAGGAGTTGTATAAAGAGTAATAAATTCAAAATTCAAAGTGACTACAACTTTCCATAAAGCCTCATTTCGGGATCAATAGCTAGTCCTAAACCATCATTTGTTTGGTTAGAAGTTGCTATTTAAATTATTAATTTTGCATGATTGCTATTTTATCTTTCAGGTACTAGAACCATCCAATTGATTGACTAAATTATCCCACCGATGAGCAGGATTCATTATTAAGCACTAGGAATAAGGCAACAAGCGTCGGATCCATGTTTTTTTGTTTATGGGAGTGTTGGGTCTATGAGACTTTAAAAGATGGAAGAAAAAATTATCAATTTATATTTTTTTAAACTTCCCTTTTCATTATATTTCAGGATCAAAATATGTATTCCAATATAGTTCAGTTCAAGTTTTTGTTTTATTGGCAGGAACAGAAAAACAAACATAGTTGTGGTTCTGAACACTGTATCAGGTGACAATGTTGTTGATGGATGATTGATGATCACATAGCTCAACTCTAAGTTTTGGTTTTACTGGAAACTAGTAGAAATATTAATTGGGCTTTGTGAACTAATAATATGGGTAACAATT
>CAIGRR010132715.1:0-10942 GCA_903798365.1 Fraxinus sp. 1973-6204 | reverse complement strand
GAGTTAAAGAACTCCTAAAACAATTAAGAATGCGCCCTCCAGTACTAAATGTCGACTCAGAAGCAACTATAAATACAAGAATGGCAAGCACATCCCTTGCATTATTTGGCAAAATTTTAAATCTTGGGGTATTTATCTTCCACCAATTAAAAATATCAAAATTTGCAGTATCTGCATCTTTATTTGGTTCCATCAAATATATTTGAATCTCATCTTTTCCAGACAAAACTGCCTTTGTTAGTTTTTAATTTCTTGTACCCAAAATCAAAATTATCAAAGTCATTTCAATCATCATCATAACCATCCAACAAAGTGATTCCATCATTAGTACCATCACTACCTCTAACTCCATCAACATCGCTTTCTCATCCCTTGTACTAATTATACAATGTATACAACAACTTATCGACTTCATTTTTTGTGGTTTCAACCCTACCAGTCATAAATAACGCCAATACAATGTTCAACCAACTCTAATTTATAGCGTGGATCAAGCACAACTACTACAATCATAATCTTATTCATCTTATCAACATTTCCCCAATATTGTTTGACTAGAATCTTTGACTAATATGTATAAAGTTGCACAAAAAATTATCAAATAAAAGAAAGATGTCCAGTAAATTTATGATATTTTTTAATATACATTATCCTTGATGGCTTGGAAGAACAATAAACTGGTGGCGACAAAGTTGGATTTTTCGCATAGAAAAGCTGCGTTGTTGAGGTTTGAGGGATTAAAATTAAAATGAGCTAAACATGTTTTATGGGTTGTACCAAAATAATGGCTATTGGACTGACTTTAATTAACATAAAATCAAATTCANAATTAAAATGAGCTAAACATGTTTTATGGGTTGTACCAAAATAATGGCTATTGGACTGACTTTAATTAACATAAAATCAAATTCATACAAAAAAATAAAATTATAAATTAAGTTTGGTTCTTGGTTCTAGAATCAGAACCGAACCAAACTATAACCAAATGATTTTTTTTTTCAAAGAACCAAAACTATTTTTATTTTTATTTTTGTAGAACCGAATCGAACCGGTTGGTTCGGTTTTGGTTTTGTTTGGTTTGGATATTTTGTCCACCCCTATTAAAAACTCACTTCTATTATTCATTTTTTTTGTGATGATGAAATACCATAAATGAGTAACATTTTTATATTACTTTGGTACATAAGAATTAATTGTTAATATATGAATTTAAGCACCTATTAAGATTTTTAGATACTTGAATATAAATAAATTTATCTATAATAACTCTGGATTAATGTAGATCAAGATTCATTGAGTCTAAATTAATGTGAATGTTAAATAATTGAAAATTAATAACACGGAATTCATGCATGACAATGATTTTTTAATATTTAAAATAAAAAAGTAATGTATTATTGAAATAATTGAATTGTATTAAGGTTAAAATCGTCCAAAAATGATTTTCACTCGACGTGACATTTAATATATTATAGATTGCTAATTAACCTTTCAGAAATCCAAAGATGGAAAATGGAAAATTGCAATATGCTCATTATTTTTTTCAACCATAAGCAACTTGAATCAACTAGGGACAATTAATAGTTCTTCCATTTAGCAAGCATTTGAACATTTTCGATGTAATTCATATAGAACCAGAAAGCATATGAAGTAAAAGGTGCACTATCGAATTTTCATTTACCAATCGGAAATAAACAATATGTGAACCTAATTCTAAATTTAGACTAACAGCATAGAACACAAGTGATCAGATTGCACAAACTTTTAGATAGTAAATTTGGACTCCGTTTGATCCACATTTTTTTCACCAATGATGCATTTTTCTGTCACATCACATGGGGCCCGCTACAATAGCTGTTGTCTTTCGGTCTAAGAAAAGTTATGCGCAATTACATCTTTGCCCTTCTCCGATCTTTTCAAGAAGAAATTGGGAAGGTTTTTGGTCAGATTATGAAAGAGGGGTAAAATAGAGAAATGTAGGTTTGCATTGTCAAATTGTGCACAGTTTTTTGTCTGAGATGACACTGCTCCAACGTTTATTTTTTGTCTGCAATTGAAGAGAAATGTGCCCTAAACAGGGGCTTGATTTTTACAGCAGCATATATAATATAACGGTGCTACAAGTACAGGGGCCTTTCACAGGGCCCCTATCAGGTAACACACATGGGGGGAGGGGGCAATTTTTTTTGTTTTTAATACATGGAGTGGGGCCCTGAGTACAGTGAGGGGCCTGTAAGGCCCCTGTGAAAGTCAGCCATGTACTCAGGGCTTTTTCCTATATAATAAGCAATGTGTATACAAAATATAATATGCAATGGATTTATCATTTTAATATTGTTGGTAAAAATTATCATTATCGTGCATAAATTATATTTAGATAATTAACTTTTTATGTGCATAAACTCATATAGAAATTCGATTTATGGAAAATTGGAAATCAAATATGTAAAAAAAAATAGAAATATACGAATGAAAAATGCATGAACACAAATTCAATCGAGACGAGTGATACTTTCCTTTTAAGATGATAATGTCCCGTATTTGTGCTAACAGAATTTCAACATTTATCACCCAAAATACGATAATCAATAAATATTTTGAACTCTCTTTATTACAAAACTCAACTCAAAATACATGCATAAAATATTTTGAAGTGAATGAATATACATCAATATGACAATTATCCAAAATTGTCTCTCAATATACTCAATTCAATTAAAAGATCGTGACTTCTTGAAAAACATATCCAAAAAGACACGTCTCTACATTGAAAGGACGAGTCTTTGTGAAAATATCATGTCTAAAAAAACAAGACTTTTCGTCTAACATGAGTTCTAGAATATTCTATAACATTCGACTAATTTTCCAAAAATTTTTACATATTTAAGAAGCTTAAGTTTATTCTTAATTTCTTATTCCCTCGAAGTCGGTTTCAAGCAACTAAATTAACTACAATAATATACTTATGGATTCGTTCTTCAAATCTCCATAACGATTAACGATTTCCACTTAAATAATCATTATAAACCAATTTTCTAACCACTTTCCAACATGTATTCCACTCATGCGTTCTTCAATTGTATAATATCCAAATGAACACACACAAATTGAGTTTCCAATAACTAACCCAGCATGCAAATGATAATATATTAAGAAAGATGATATAAACATAATTATTATAATCAATATAACTGTTTTATCTAGTGCAATAATCTTGGTTTCACACAGGAACTTTCAAAGAAAGTCATTTTCTTGCAGTTGCTGGGGCTATTGAGTTGACATAGCTTTTGAAACAGTCAAGTTCTTACCATAAGTTGGTTTAATTTATAGGAAATGCTATGTATCAATAACTGCGTCCATGATGAACACATAGAGCCCCCTATTGGGGGTGGGGGAGTACCTACGAGCTCAGACGCCCTCCAATAGATGGCCTCCACGTGTCCATTATGGACACCATTATGTTACGGGTTATGTACCCTTAACATAACCCTTAATTTATTACTTTCAAATTGTAGAATCTTATTTTTTTTTTTTGTAAAATAGTGTAATTATTTTTTACAAGTGGTGTTTAAAGAAAATAATTGAGCATTGGACCAACTTATTGTTTATTATTTACTGTTTATTAATGTTTGATTTAAAATCTAGGAGAGGAGAAAGTTGACTAGCTAATCCACAATCTAAGAATCTATATTATTCAAGGTACACCTTAAGAATCTTATTGTTTCTTTAGTAAAAAATGATTTTTTTCTTCAATTTAAAAATATAGTAAAAACGAAGTTATAAAGATCATTATTTGATTTACATATTCTATCTTCTGATAGACGATGAGTTAGTAATTGCTGTTCTTGTTTCCTTCAATAAATTTACGTCATATTTTTATTGAAGGTTATATTTGATATTGGACGGTATTGAATGATACCGTGTAGAACATGTCATAGTGGCTCTTGATTAAATATTTAGCCTCTGTAATTGATAGATTCATAAATATCTTGTGAACAGTTTGGACTTTATCTTAATAAAAAAACTTGGAGTTAATTATACTTAAATTGTGAAACTACATTTCAAAGTTTAGCTAACCAATTTTGAGAAAAAAAGATGGTCACACATTATTATAGCCATAGGACAATGGTAAGCAAAAAATTAAATAACCTTTCTTGGATCAACAACTCCAAGATACTTCAAGGATAGGTTCAACTAATTTGAAAATGTTTATTTGTTGGTACTTGAAATTAGTTAATTATCATGTAAAGCTAAAATGGAATAATAAATTAATATATACCCTCAAATTAGCTAATACATACACATAGTGACAGGAAAAATGTTGACATCAATAAATGACTAAGAAGGCATCCATGACATATTCAAGCACGAAAGCCTGGTTATTAAAAAAATTGTTCAAATTTAGCATCCAAATAAAGTTTGTAATATTGTTTTATAAGTTCTAATATAAAATTGAATCATAGTATTTCAAGGAACCAACGTCGTCGACACTCGACAAATAATAACATACGGGTTTTGTGGAGATTTCTAAAGAAAATACGTCATAGGGTATTATGATGTAATTACGTTTAAATCACCACCATAAGTGTCGTTAAAGGTATGTTACTTCTACTTTTTGTAAAAGAGTTTTTTCAAGAATCTGTCTTAAACCAACTTTCTTAAAAACTCTTCTTATTTAAACATATTTAACAATAACTTTGTTAATTTCAGAAGTTGATTTTGATTTTTCAAAAGTCCTGTCAAACATGCCCTAACAAAAACCCCTACACTAGTTAATATTGCAAGATAAGAAAGTGAAACAACTCCAATAGAACTTCTTATATCCAAGTAATTGTTAAGAAATATGAATTGAATGTAATTGAGATAACCTAGGCATGTACAATATATTCATTTACTATTGTATGTATGAATTTGTTAAGAAAAGAGAAGTGGTTTAGATACCTATAATCTTCGATCAAATCACTTGAATATAGTAATTCTCATGTTCTGCACTAAAACTTCTTGATTAATATTTCCTTGTACTATATGATGACACAATTTGAGGAGTGGTTGACTTTGACCATAATGTAATAAGAAGAACAAAACGTTTTTTTTTCCCCTTATAATCTTGTCCTAATGTGCACCCCCTGCTTGCAAAAATTCCATTCCTTGTATAGTCAACTGTCAACGTGTCCATGAGTTACCATTCTGAGATTCAATTTTCAAGGAATTTGGAATTTGTCGTGAAAAATGAGACAATACAATTCAACACGAACAAACTTCGTGGAATTGGGTAAGAGAAAACTCGTTAGCCGTTAGGAAATGCAGTCGACGCTGCCTTTACTTCGATTTGATTTTGTACAATTCATGGCTAAGACTATTAGGTAGTGTTTGACACTCATTTTTTGAAGATAAAAATTTTTAGAATAGTGATTGATGGGAGAATGTGTGGTGGAAAAGTTATGAAAAGTTTTAAATTTGTGTGTAATATTATTTTATTGAGAGAATGTGTGGTTGAAATGAAGAAAGAAAAAAAAAATGAGAATAAGAATGAGATGAGAATGAGTGACAAACAGGGGCTTAANGGTGGAAAAGTTATGAAAAGTTTTAAATTTGTGTGTAATATTATTTTATTGGAAGAATGTGTGGTTGAAATGAAGTAAGAGAAAAAAATGAGAATGAGAATGAGATTGAGAATGGGTGTCAAACATGGGCTAAGTCAAATCAAGTGTACATAAGTTAAGTTTTACATTATTCTTAACATTCAAAGTGGACAATTATGCGAGACAAAATAAATGTTATTCACCTTTAAATATCAACGTTAAAGTTACTTTTCTGAAAATTAAGTTTTATTAGTGAAAAAGTAATTTAAAAAATTATGTTGGACGAAGTAAGTTAAACTTACTTTTAAACAAAACTATGTATGTTATTTATGTTGCGGGTTAACCCCATATTATCGAACTTTTAGAACAAGGATTAGGGGCCATGCATTTCATATCATGGATTGTCTATGTACACGAACTTAGGCCATGCGTGGTCTTCGTGTTGCTTGTGTTATGTTTAAGCTTTACCCTAAAATCGAACAATTGGCTTAAAGCGACGGGTTAAGATCATTTTTGAAAATATCCAACCAACCCTTTGCATTTGTTGCGAGAATGTGAAATAAATGCAATTACAAGATCTTAATAACAAATTCATTAATTATTGACGTTTATAATTTGTTCACTACTTTGACTCGATGAAATACCTTACTAAATTTTGTAGTCACGTAACCTTGTAACTTTCATTATAGACAAAAATAGATACCCATCATCCTAAGGGATTTAAGGTTATAAATACACCTAACGTCTTCCATGGAAAACACACCTCTCTCTCTCTCTCTCTCTCTCTCTCTCTCTCTCTCTCTCTACAAAGCTCTTCTTGTGCCAACTACCCTTTTTCAATCTTAATTTAATCGAATTGTACTTTGTTGAGGAAGTTAAGAAAAAAATGGTACATGAAAAGAGAGATTTTGAGGTGAAGGTAAGCAAGAATGAGGTGGTGGTGCCGGTATTGCCCATTCAAGAAATTAGGCTACCACTTTCGAACCTCGACTTGCTCCTGCCACCGGTGGACGTCGGCGTTTTCTTCTGTTACAAGAAACCCGAAAATTTTACGTTCGAATTGATGGTAGTTGTTCTTAAGAAGGCCTTGGCACAAACTTTAGCATCATACTATGCATTTGCCGGCGAGCTCGTAAAGAACTACATGGGCGAGCCCGAACTTCTCTGCAACAACCGGGGGGTCGATTTCGTCGAAGCTTTGGCCGATTTAGAGCTCAAGGATCTTGACTTGTACAATCCTGATTCGACTATCGAAGGAAAGCTTGTACCGAAGAGGAAGCAAGGACTGCTGGCCATCCAGGTGAGTACTTGAACTGAAAAATACTTTCATTTTTTGCACGTGCATTTTGAAATTTTAAATTTTCATCTCTTACTTTCGTGTCGGCACTTGACATCTATATGGTCCCAATTTTTTAAAACACATTCTTTCTCATATTCATTTCTAATCATATAATTTATAGGATTTATAACTTTTATTAATATTTCAACGACATGTTTAATCGGCTTCTATCGAAATTTACTAAAAATCTGAATTAATCAGCCAGACCAAATAGGGGCCTATATTCCTAAATAAATATTTGAGATGTTTTGAAAATGAGTTCAGAACCCGAATATTCATACTTATGATAAAGAATTTGTTCTTGCTATGTTATAACTTTTAATTACTTGAATGTATCGACTAAACTCTTAAAGAAAATTTGTTTTACAATGTTGCTATACTAATGGAATCAATGCTGGCTGAAGAAACTAGTACGGCAATTGTAGTTTTGTTTTATTATTTTATATTATTGCCCTTGTTTGAACCTAGAGGATGTTTGGTAAAGATTAAAATCGAATTAAAATTAAAAAATTAGTCGTTATTGTTGACTTATTAGACGAATGGAGCTCAATAACGGCTATATTTTTAATTGTAATTGAATTTTTAGTTTTCCCAAGCAGGCTCCTAATCTGACAAAAATTCACTTTTTCTCAACTCATTTTAAAGAATATACAATTTTCAATAAAATAATATTATAGGTACTAAACTAAACTCTTTCTTATTTTTTAACCACGCATTCTCCAGAAAATCAATATTCCAAAATATATTTTTTCTTCAAATCTGGACTCAAACAAGGACTAAAGGGCTTGTTTGATCCCCATTTTGGTTAAAAAAAAAAATGCATTTTTGAATAATGCATTGACGAGAAATGTGAGATTAAAAAATAACGAAAAACTTTGGATTTGCGTATAATATTATTTTATTAAAAAATATGTAATTGAAATAAATCAAAACACTATTCAAGAATCATTTTTTTTTTCCTTCAAAAAATGAGGCCCAAACAAGAGGTAAAGAGCAGTAGGTCACATGGGCATGTAATGTCCTTGTCCCAGAGAGCTGAAGATTGTGATATTCCTGCCATTTCCCAGTGCCATAGAGACATGGTGGAAATGGTTCCCCTGTTTGAAAGCCCTTTTTTTGGCCAAATTCTATCTCTCCTACAGTGACAGTCCAATTTCTTTCCAATCACAATTCCAAAGTGCCCACCACATACTTAACAAGGCAATTTCTTCTGACAATGTTCCCAGAAAAGTTGTTAGTGGAATAGTTTACAAATGGGGGCAAAATCGAAAATAATTTACAACGGGTATAATGATTAAAAAATTGGGTTTCTACACAAAGACGTCGGGTAGTTCTTTGGCCAAAAGAAAGGGTTTCAAACTGGGGCTAAGGACAAAATATATTAATTAATGAAAGATTGATGATAAGAATGTGAAGAAAAAAGAAATGAGAATAAAGATGCGACGATAAATAAAAATTAAATATCTTTAGTACAATTATACGAGTGGTTCAACATGTTCCCTTCATATCCGTCAACTACCATAATTTTCACGTTGCATGCCATGTTGGCTTTGGAAAATGATTTTAAGCTGTTTCTTGATCACGTAACTTTCTTCGTTGAACAAGTGAAATAATAGCACAATGTAAAAAAAAGTGCATAGTAGATTTGCAATTCTCAGAAAAAAACCTGTCAATTTCAATTTCATTGCAAAGTTTAGGTTATTTTAAAAATCAATTAAGGTCCGTTTGATTGTAAGAATGAGGAATTTGGGTGGAAAAAAAAAATAAATTTCAGGGAATTGAATTGTCTATAATTGCTTTCCTGGGAATTGTAAATTAATTTTGTTTAATTGGTATAATTTTTCACGTGGAAAATATTTAAATTTTGGATCTTTTGTTGTTCATTTAGCTTTGTTTTTTATGAAAATTATCCATTAAAGAATAATAAAAAAAAAAAATCTTGAAACCATTTTCCCACTAATGATTTCCTTCATTTCCTTCAATTGGTGCACGGGGGTGGGTGAAATTAGTTTTGCATGACGAACAAAACCCATCAAACAATCATTTTCATGAAAAATTGACAATTTTCATTTTCCATCGGAAAAAGGACTAACAAACATAGCCTTATGAGACTCCAATGCTGTCCTAAAATATCTGAATATTTATTAACTTAAAAAAAATCTACTTATAAGTTATTTCTTTATATGACAGGCCACAAAAATGAAGTGCGGTGGAATGTTGGTGGCATGCATATTTTCACATCAGGTGGCGGATGCCTATTCCGCCAACATGTTTCTCGTTTCATGGGCGGAGATGGCTATGTCCAAGCCATTATCTCAAACCCCATCTTTCCGCCGGTCTATTCTTTTCCCTCGCCGCCCCGCCAGTTACGACCTTTCGGTAGATAACATGTACGTTCCGATTTCATCTCTGCCGCCGCCGGAGGCCGATGATGATGATGACGACGATGATCAAATAGCAATAAGTCGAATATATTATATTGCATCTGATCGAATCAATGATCTCCAAGTATTGGCTAATGCTGATAATGACAGCAGCTGCGGAAGAAAAAGGACGAAATTGGAGGCATTCAGTGCCTTCCTGTGGAAGATGATTGTTACCGGCGAATTTACGCAAACTGATAAGTTTTGTAGACTGGGAATTGTGGTTGACGGGAGGACTAGATTGATTGATGGAGATGAAAATCAAGAGAAATTGATAAAACCATATTTTGGCAATGTTCTGTCAATCCCATTTGGTGAGAAGAAAATTGAGGAGTTGAAGGAGAAGCCATTGAGTTGGGTTGCAAATGAAATTCATGAGTTTTTAGGTACTGCAGTGACAAAAGAACATTTCTTGGGGCTGATAGATTGGGTAGAGGCTCATCGTCCCGAGCCAGGCCTGGCCAAAATATACGGTTCAAGAGTAAGCGAGGAGGAGCCGGCGGTGGTTGTGTCATCGGGGCAGCATTTTCCGGTGAAAAAAATGGATTTTGGGTGGGGAGAGCCCTGTTTCGGGTCGTACCATTTTCCTTGGGGAGGGAAATCTGGTTATGTTATGCCAATGCCAAGTCCAAAGGGGAATGGAGATTGGATTGTTTACATGCACTTGTTGAAAGGGCAATTGGATTTGATAGAGAAAAACGCAGCTAATGTATTTTGCCCTTTGACTTCTGAATATCTATGCTTCAACTGATTTTCATTATGTATTGAATATAGTAATAATCACTCCTATTAGAAAATAAAGTTCGACTTTGACTGAGTAACATAACTAAAAATGATTCCGAACATAGGCTAAGAAGGTGTTTGGTGATGATTAAAATTAGATTTTTAGTATATTGTGATAGAAATTTTTGAAATGTGTGGTTGAAAAGTTGTGAGACCATAAAAGATGTGGTTAATATTGATTGTTTGACTTAAACTTAAATTAAAATCTGATTTTAATCCGTACCAAACATGACATAAATCTTTGCAATAGCAAACACATCAAATCATGCTAATTATTTAGTCGAATGCATCACAATTACCTAAGTCGTCGTTGTTTTAACTTTGTTAGTGCAATTTCTGTCGAGCAAATCACTTGCGATTTATGAAGCCATCGTGCATAAGAGTGACACTATTCAAGGAACGGCTAATCTTTTGGCTCGACTGAGAAGATCCCGTACCTGTGTAAGAATGAATCCACTATTCTGCAAATGAGGTTTGCTTAGGATAAGGAATCTCTACAATTCACTGCTAAGCATTGATCCAGTGGCTGAAATTTGGCCCATCTTATGTTGGACTTAATATTCTTGCATATATCATGGCCAAAATATCGTCTTCATTCCACAGTTTCCATGCCTGATATTTTGAGTAGCTGAGCCATGACAAAGAATCATTAGGGGGCATTTTAAGACACATCACAAACATGTAAAGAAAAAAAATCAGGCAACAGATAAGTGCGTATGTCGGTGGCAGGAGTGCTAGGGGAAGTACTGGACGATTAAAAAGGGTGTTTTGCAACATTCGAACAACCAGAAAGATAATACTTCGACGGAGGACTG
>CAIGRR010132705.1:0-11570 GCA_903798365.1 Fraxinus sp. 1973-6204 | reverse complement strand
CACAAATGACTAGTGTTAGAATTTGGGTGTGATCCGAATTCTTTGTTGAAGATAATCAAGATTTCTGATTAGAGTACACATTATGAAAAAATCAATTTGGAATGCTATTGTTGAAATCTTATTCAAGTTTACTTAGCGATTTCTAATTAAAGTTCTACTTGGAAGCCCAATGGGAGTAGGAATATTTGTTTGACTTGAAGAGGACATAGGGATGAAGAAAATCAAGATTTTGGAGTAGAGGACCCGAATGTGGGCGTCGTAGTGCTACGACGCCAAGGTGATTTCTTCCAAAATTCTATTTGTGGCAAGTAAGATGCTAATAGTACTTGCTCAAATGGATTTGGATGACACGTTGGGATTTGATAAGATACCCACAACTTGGACTATGGAGGAGAAACAACGGAGGGACCAAAAGGCCCTATCTCAAAAACATCTTTATCTTTCAAATAATTTTCTTCAGGACGTTTCGAATGAGAAGTCAGCCACTACATTATGGTTAAAATTGGGGCAATTATGCATGACGAAGATCCTTACTAGCAAATTGCATGTGAAGTAACGTCTATATTCTAATCGTATGATAGAAGGTACATCTCTTAGAGATCACCTAGCTACTTTTAAAGAAATCTTCGCTGATTTGGAGACCTTGGAGGTCAAATATGATGAAGAAGACTTGGGACTAATTTTGTTGTGTTTATTGCCTGCTATATACATGTTTTTTAGATATACTATTTTATATAGTCGTGATACTTTCACCATAGAAGAATTCTACGATACTTTACATTCAAAGGAGGAGAAAAATCATCTTGTTCATGGTGATTGTTCGAGAGGCAAATCAAAATCTAAGTTCAGATTTTGTAATTATTGCGCAGAATAAATCAAAGTCAACTACAAATTAACAATCGAAAACTTCAGGAGAAGCAAGTATTATAGAAAATCCTAGCAGTGATTTTACTCATGTCTGACTACAACTACAA
Source organism: Fraxinus sp. 1973-6204 (assembly GCA_903798365.1). Classification (NCBI taxonomy): domain Eukaryota; kingdom Viridiplantae; phylum Streptophyta; class Magnoliopsida; order Lamiales; family Oleaceae; genus Fraxinus; species Fraxinus sp. 1973-6204. The sequence continues at coordinate 10,596 of CAIGRR010132705.1, read as the reverse complement.
ACATGATGTTGATACAGCTTGCACTTTTCAGATGTCATCCAATTGGGAATTGTTTTCAACATGTAAAGAAGTTTCAAAATGTGTTGTAATGACCGGTAATAACACACCTTATCAGATAGCTAAAATTGTTTGGGTTAGAATAAAGATGTTTGATGGGATGGTTAGAACACTTGATGCAGTGAGACATAGAAAATGAGCCCATGTTGTACTGATAGGACATAGAAAATCTCATTTATATATCTTGCAGGGTGACACAAAATCTTTGAGTAATCATCATTTTAAGAATTGGGGTAGTTTTAGCTTCTATACCGTTGGAGTATAATTTAGGGTCTTTTTTTTAAGAATACATTTTAGTTGAATTTTAAAGATATGGGTAAATTCATCTTGCCACCTTTATTGACGATGTCATCGTATTCAATTGCTAGATAGACCCATGTTTTGCCAGAAAACTCCACGTAGTTACAATTCTACTGATTTTGTTGATGGTTTGAATATGGTTAAGGGTGTTGATTCTAACCAAGATCCTTTTTTTTGATTCATTCAGTTGTAATTCTGGAGAATATTTCTAGTTGAAATTGTTGATGGAGAAGTTCATTTGTTTCTTTTAAAGTTCAAGTTCATTTCTTGCAATGGAATTTGTCTCCAGGTAGGGAATTTTTCTGATGTTTTGTTCACTACAGTGGAATTCGTGTCGGAATGCTATTGTTGAAATTATGTTCAAGTTTATTTGACGAGATCTAATTGAAGTTCTACTTGGAAGCTCATTAGGAGTAGTAATTTGTGTTTGACTTGAAAAGGACATTGGGATGAAGAAATCAAGATTTTGGAGTAGAGGACACGAAAGTGGGCGCCACGGCTTTGCGGTGCTGAGGCGTCGCCCAACCTGTTTCGCCGTTGCGTGATTTTTTCTGTTCTACTCCATTTCTTNGAAATCAAGATTTTGGAGTAGAGGACACGAAAGTGGGCGCCACGGCTTTGCGGTGCTGAGGCGTCGCCCAACCTGTTTCGCCGTTGCGTGATTTTTTCTGTTCTACTCCATTTCTTGCATTCTACTTCAATTACAACTCTACTTTAAGGGTTTAGACGTCCCCAATTTGTTCCATAAATAGTTGGCTCTTGATTGTGATTTAGATAAAATTAGAAGAAGTTATAAACAATGTAAACACATAATATTTGTATTCTTTATCCATAATATGATAAAATCTCCATTCTCTGCGAAATTACATTGTTCGTGTGTTCTTGTAATCTTTACTTCATATTGTGGTTTAAACTTTTATTTTCTCACAATATACTAGTATCAGAGCATTCTAGTGCATAACAACTAGATTCAGCAGGGAAAGTTCCGATGGATAGAATGCAGAGTATAATTTGAAAGCCATCTTTTGTTTGATTTTTGTACCTGAATTTTAAAGTTCTACCACTAGTTGGGAGTGTCAATTCTGTCACCATTTTTAAGACCATATTTAATTCTCATGCATTGAAGCAACTTGAAGAGTAGATTGTGCTCCATTAGCATAACGCTCCAATGGTTTTCAACTGGGCGATGGTCCAATTCCTCTCGACGTTTTTATTGAACAATTCCCGTAGGCGATCTAAACCCATTATCGAAAAGCATTTTCCCTGATGATGGCCCTCAGCTGTCACATGGTCGACCACGGCTCTGAAGATTAAGGTTGAACAAAACTCCTGAACTGAATCGAACCGAGCGGTTATTCATAAGTTAAACACCTGAACGAGTATCTGAATAGAGAACTGATGTGTTTGAGTAGGTTCTCGATTCTAGCCCAAGAACCTAAGAACCAAATCTAAATAATTTTTTAATTTTTTATATTGAATTAATTTAATTATTTTAATTTTTTCTAAACGAATTTGCAAATTAATTAAACAAACTAGCTAAGTTCAACCAAATTAATTTTTTGTTAGCCCAAACATTTGGGCCTTATCCTTATCCTTCCCCTTTCCATTCCAGTTTCATTTGGCAAGCAGTACACCCACTCCTGTATAAACCAAAATCATTTGATAATTCTGAAACGTACATCTCCATTCCCAAATTGATTTTGAAGCTCCTTCATTTCACCGACGGCGGTAGCTACTAATTAGATCTATAAGTACAGTATAAGCATTAAAAAGTTGGGCTACGCTAATTTGTAAAAGATACGAATAACATGTCATTAGTTGTATTTATGTAGTGTTATTGTAAATGTTAAAAAATTTAATTATTGTACGGAATGCATCGAACCTTAACAGTTCCATAATTATATTTGGACCCGACAATTTCATTCATTAAATATCTGAAAATTTTGAGGTCGGTTCGGTTTTGAAGACAATTCCACTTTGCTGATTTTCAAGCAATGGATAGTGCATCATGCAGATTTGAGGATGCACCTTGCACCTCATCCGGATTTTGGGTCGTGTAGGTTTGCATTGTTGCTACAGGAAGACAGAATCAAGTTAGGGAAAATGTACTTGGCCAGGGTTAAGTCCCTAGCCAAAAAGTGGCGCCCCCTATTGTTTTTGGCTAGGGACTTAACCTTGGCCAAGTAGCATCATTCAGTTAACAACATGTGGAATTAGTTTGCGCTCAACTAGTTTCGAGCTACCCCTTATACCGTTGAAGCAGGCGCGGTTAGGATAACCCAAGATCCAGAGGCAAAAATGTATAGAAAGCTTCTTACCATATTTTCAGGATAGTAACCCAAGTGCAAGCAAATGTTGTCCATATTACCAGCTAGATTTGTTCACGAAGCAAACAAGTCTGAAGTTCCAACTGTCGAGACACAAATGGGAGATGAACACACGACAGATTTAGGAATAGCCGATGAAAGGGTCAAGCATGGGTAGAAGCGCCTGCTGAATTTGGAACCCTTCTATGTGGTTTGAGGGATTTTTTTTCACCTCTTCGATTTTGATGATTGAGCAGTCTCTGGTGGTCGATTTTATATAGAGAATAAAGACACAATAGAAATTAGATTGCAAGTGGTTGAGAGTTGCGCTTAGGTTTTTTTTTAGTAATAGAGGGTACTTGTGTCATTTTAGATTCAAAAACAATGGCTTAGCCCTTGTTTGGGCCATATTCTTTTTTTCATTCTCATTCTTCTACTCATTTTCAACCACACATTCTCCAATAAAATAATATTTTCCATCACATCAATAACTTTTCCTTCTTTTTCAACCACATATTCCCCATCACATCAACCAAAAATATGCTTTTCCCACCTATTAGGTGAGAAAATGAATTCAAGGAAATTGTCACCGTGTAAGTTAAAATGGATTCCCTAAAAAAAATGTCTATCAAACACATGAAAAACTGAAAAATGGAAAATGTTTTCCATTTTCCATAGAATTGGATGGCTATCAAACACACCCCTATATAATCTTATTTAGCCCCTGTCTGGGCCATATTTTTTTTCATTCTCATTCTTATATTCATTTTCAACCGCATATTTTTCAATAAAATAATATTTTTCATCACATCACCAACTTTTCCTTCTTTTTCAACCACATATTCCCCATCACATCAACCAAAAAAATGTATTCTCTTGAAAATAATGTGCACCAAACGGGGGCTTAATGTCTATATGACCTCCAGCAGATGGATGGATATTTATAAGTTTCTGACATGTGAAAGGACATTGCATTGTCCCAACAAATGGATGGATATTTATAAGTTTCTAACATGAGAAAGGACACTGCATTGTCCAGCTAACTACAGCAAAACACAAATGGGTTGAAAAAAGCAAATTAATGGGGCCAAACGGGAGAATTATTGTCCTAACCACGCATTGTCACAAACCTAATTTTAGATTGCATACAATAATGGATAAAGCTATTTTGCCCAAGTTGGGTTACAAAGGTGGGGGTGTCCAAATGATTTGGCAACGATTGTCGATCAACAATCCAACACAAACAATAATCATCATCCATCTCACTACCATCACAAATCACAACAAAAAACAATTTCTCAAAATAGGAAAAAAAAAAAAGTTATATCAAAGATGAAGATGAAATTTAAAATTCAAGTCTACTTCAAATGATGAGAGGTCGTGATCGTGACAACAAAAGCAAGAGTAGATGGTGATTATTGGCGGTAATTATGGTGATTGATAGTATACGTGGCCACAATTGGAGGGAACACTACCGTGGAACATGAGGGAGATGTCAGGGGTGAGGGGAAGGTTAATGACTTGTGAATAAGAAATAAGTAAAGCTTGAATTTCAAATCACAAACAGATAGGGATGGCAAATGAGTCCATCGGCTCGGGTGGCCCGTGGCCCAACCCCAAAAAGGCTCAAACTGGCTTAGCTCAAGGCTAGGTAGAATTGAGCCAAAGTCGGCCCAAGCTCGAATTTCGAGACTTTGCTTGAGCTTGGGCCGACCGGTGTGGCTCGTAGAGCCACACGGGCCTGCTCGTGAAATTGGCTCGTGTTGGGCAATTTTCAATTGTTTTTGTTTTACTAATATTTAATTTAAGATTTAAATCAATAAAGTATAACTTATATAAATATGCTTACATAATTAATATTCATAATTATGTTGTAACTATCTATATTTATAATTTATTATCATATTCATTAGTGTTCCCGTTATATTTTATTGATATAAATTTTATTACATAAGAGTTAATATAATTTTATTTGTTATCTTGTGGTTTTAAAACTTAAAAACTATTTTCTATTCCAATATTTTTAATTCTATAAGTGAATATTAGTATATATATACACTTAAAAATTGTACTCTAATTCAAATATTCTCGTATCTATATGAATATTTTTTTTATTGTATTTTAGTCGAGAAGAAGAATTTTTTTGACTTCTTTACATGAATATTTCATGAATTTTTAAAAAAATAAGAAATTCTTAAGCCAACTCGGCCCAAGCCAAAAGCCCGAGTCAAGCCCCTAAATTTCGACCGGATTTGGCTCGGCTACAACAAAAAAAAAAAGGGCTTGAATTTCTTTACCGGGCTGTGCACGAGCTGCGAGCTTTGGCTCGCAAGCCAACTCATTAACATGTCTAGAAACGATAGTGATTAATTTGCACTTAAAATAATATAATTGAAAGAGAGATAACCTTTTGTTTATTTAGATTTTTTCTATTTTTATCTATTAATGGCCTTATTTTACTTGTACATCTGTGAGTTAATTGCTTCAAACCGTGGTCGCGTACTGCTCACTGAACTTTAATTTGCTTCGCAATGCTCACTGAACTTTCGTCGTTTGCACTCGATCCATCATTGTCAAAAAAACAAAAAAAAATTAGTACTTTCGATGACGTGGCAGACGAATCCTGACGTGGCAAGTAACTACCATTAAAATAATGCCAACTCGGATATGGAATTCAAATAATACAAAAACATGTCCCAACTATTTTAAAAATGCGATTTATCGAATCTTTTAAAAAAGAAAAAGAAATAAAAAAAATTCAAAACCAACCTATGTGTCATTCACCACCCATTCATTTCCCAACCTCTCAAACCTTAAAAAACCCCAATTCCATAATTTTCTTTAAATCCTTCCAAACACTAATAGCCACTTAATCCGTCTTCTCGACCCCAGCATTTCAAGATTCGAAGACCACGCATATGGAAGGACCACAAGAAGGTATGTTTCATCCATTCTATTTTTTTTTGGAAAAAATATGGATTTTTCACACGATGTGGCGACCACATGTTTGGCAATTGTTGTTAGAATCATTCAAATTTTTGTTTTGTTTTGTCATGTTTTAGCCAATTATTCTAATATTTGACAAGTTCTATTTAATTTTTGGTACCCAATTTTACAAGTATGTGGTGTATTGTAGTTATATGGTCCTTATTCTGATAAAAGTTTGATTTTACAGAGTATGGCTCAGTTCTTGAAATCAACACGCCTGGAAGTGATGGAAATGGCACTGACTATGAAGTTTCGTTGTCATACGATGACTTATATTTCAGTGATTAGGGAAATAAGTTAGACTCTAAAAGGGATGACATTCTATACGAAAGGAATGTAACGAATGTGATAGAGTTAGGTTTGAATGTGGATGGGGTGGTGAATGTGCTACATAATGAAGTTCAATGTGATGTTTATATGGATGATTTGGAGTATCCTTCTTCTAAAGAGCTTCACTCAAATGGTGTATTAGATGACGAGGTTAGTTATAGGTTTTCAGAGTTTTCGATTGATGTAGATATGATTAACCCACAATTTCAAGTTGGCCAGCTATTTAGGGATGTGTAGTTCAAAAATGCAATTAGAACTTTTGGTGCCTTGAATGGGTACAATGTGAGATTTAAGGCCAATGATGAGAAGCGAGTCCAAGGAATATGCAAATGCGACTATAGTTGTAGGATATGGGCTTCCAAAATAAGTGACATGGGAAGCGTCGAAGTGAAATCATATTCTCCTGAACACACATGCAATCGCGACCAATACAACATGCATTGCAATTACTAGTTCCTGACTCGTCGTTACATCAACAAGGTAGATCCTAAAGTATTCTGGCAGCAGTAAAGGAAGATTTGAGAACTGATATCACTAGAAATGTGGCGTGGAAAATGAGAAGATGTACAAATGAGTTGCTACACGGGACAATTGAGGAGCAGTTTACACTATTGTGGTCATACGGTTCCGTTGTGTTACATACCAATCCAGGCTCAAATGTGACTATCAACACATTCAACGATATCTTCCAGGGGACATACATTTATTTCTAACCATATAAGAGTGGTTTCATAAGTGGTTGTAGGAAAGTGATTGGAGAGGACGGCTGCTTTTTACGGGGCTGTTTTAGAGGCATATTGCTCACATCCATTGGTCTAGATGCAAATGACTGCATAATCCCGTTGTGTATGCTGTGGTTCAAAAAGGAAACACACCATCGTGGAGGTAGTTCATGAGACTTCTTCCAGCAGATCTTGAAGATTCTGGGGATGGTTGGACTATAATGATGCATCGGCAAAATGGGCTGCATAACGTAGTAGATGAACTATTTTCGAAGTCTGAGCATAAATTAGGTGTACGCCGTATGTATTCAAATTTTTTTAGTGTCAAAAGACTTTAAAAGATTATCTTTGGCATGCAACCAAGTCAACTACTATTTTCTATTACAAACATTGGATGCAACAAATTCGTCAAGTATTAGAGGAGGCTTTCAAATGGTTGATGGAGAGGCCACCCGAGGAATGGTTGAAGTCACATTTCAAAGTGTTGAAGCATTTTACCTTTACATGAATGTGAAACGTCTAAGTACTATGTTTTGAACATTGCTTAACCATTCATCAACTTTTGTCTAGATCCTCGTTGAGGCTACTCTTTGCGGGTTTTTCAATATTATTCTTCATAGCCTCGATTTGCGAATTTGTTTCCACATCGATCTTCGTACGCAAATACTTGACCTCGAACATCATGTCATCGATTCTATGCAATGATCACTATAGATATTTGAAATCAATTTGTTAGAAATAAAATAATTTGCTTATGATAATCAAAACGAGAAGTCAACCATAGGTCAATAATTTTCCCCTTTTTAATTATGACAAACAAGAGATAATTTACAATATAAGTATCGAGCAAATTGTTGTATGTTCCCCTGTCAATGTGTAATGATGAAACAAGTTGATATAGGACTTAGACGAATGTTCTCCCTATCGATATGCCATATGTTCATAATCATGCATAATTATCAGCGTATCCTCCCCCTTTTGGCATAAGCAAAAAGATAAAATTGAAAAGATAAGTAATTCAAAAGACATGTAATCAACGTTCAAAAGATAACATACTATTCGAACCATAGGAGTTCACATACATAGATAAACATAAATAATATGTAAAAGACTAAAGGAGCTAAGGTGCCAAAGGCGGCGAAAAGCGAGCATCGATGGCATTAAAGAAAGAATCATGTCAATCCTGGAGGGCAGTTTGCTGTGCTTGAAGCTGAAGTAGCAAACTCCCAAAGCTATCGACGGTGGCAGTGAGAGAATCGATGCGCCCGTGGAGGATGTTGAATTGTTCTTCTATGAAAGAGAGATCAGTGGATGGACGAGGTGCACTAGATGTAGGAATGTCAGCATGAGGGATAGAAGCATCTTCAGGGGTCGCCTTCAGATTCGTCCTCGAAGGGTAGAGTCGAGGGCCAGAGATAGCGTCAAATCCCTTAGTTCTAGCCACTCATTGCCCATGATCTTTCACTATTTTCATCCGTTTGAGGGTTTGTATATTAATGATGTTGGTAGGGCATGGTTTAATAAAAGTTTCACCCTCAAGAGGAACATCGAAGTGTTGAAAAGTTTTTGTTAGAAGCATCCCGTAAGGTAGTGCTTTAGTGTGTCGTGATGCATGCACAAGTTTCATAACCCCTATAGCAATAGTAGGAAAATCCAATTTTTGCCCAACCAATATAGAGTCTAAAATAAAAAGATTGAAGTTACTCACTTCGTCTTTGTGACCTTTGCGCGGAAGAATAATGTTGGCAATAATATTTTGCAAGATTTTACATGGGAGACTTAATTGGCTAGCGCTAATCTTGGTGATATTCTCGAAGTTTTTCTCGGTGACCTAATGACATGCCTTAGAGGGGTTATAGTCGTCATAAGTAGTATGTGCTTTGTGAACAAAAATTTGTAGGTCACACGGTTGAAGTTCGAAAAGCTCACAAATGAGTGCTTTTGTGATTTTGATCCGAGTGTTTTTAAGAAGGCGTGTGATTGTGTCGGAACGTAGTTCAAAATGCATGTCTTTGTAAAATTCTTTCATAAGGCGTGGGTTTGCGTGTTCCTCCAAGGTACACACAGATACCCATCCCATTTTTTCAAAATATTCTTCAATGTGAAATATGGGAGCTTCTATAGAAAAATCGGTGAAATCAACACTCTTACTGATGAGAATGGGTGGCTTTTTGAAGGGATTCAGTGGCGCCTCGGGTTCCAAGTTCGTGTCTTCTTCGGATGAGGATGGTGGAGGTCGTTTCTCAGTCTTTTTCATTCTTTTGTCTCGTTGGGAGCTTGACATTGTGAGAATTTGAGGAGAAAATTTGAAACTAAGGTGGAGGGTTTGAGTTTCGTTGCCAAAAACGTCAAGAAAAGTGAAATTATATATGAAATGAGGGTAGGTAGTGATGGGTGATGGATTTTCACAGTTTAATTTGAGGATTTGGTAGAGAATACGTAATTTGCAATTAGGGCTTCGAGTTGGAGAAGAAGAGGACGATTTTGAAGCAAGTTCTTGTGAGGAATTTGGGGATTTGATGTAAAACTTATGGATTTCGCAATAAAAATAGGTTTGGATCAAATGGTGAATGTTTGTGAGTGATTTCAAGTGAGTGTAGGGAGAGAGTTTGAGAGAAGAAGAAGTGGAGAAAATAGGCTGAATAATCGATTAAGGATGCCCCAGATCCAACGATCCGGACGTCCGGATGACAGAACTTATACATCCGGACGAATTGAGGGTTCGTCCGGATGGCATGATTTTGAAATTTTTTAAGGGTTTTGTTCAATTTTGTACATCAATTTCATCAATAATGCCTAGTCCTCTTCTAATATGTGAGAAACGATCTAGAGCGAGAGGTTTAGTGAAGATGTCAGCCAATTGATTTTCCGTATCTACAAATTCAAGCAAAATATCCCCTTTTGAACATGGTCTCGAAGAAAATGATGTCGTATTTCAATTGCTTAGTTCGAGAGTACAAAATGGGATTTTTGGACAAGTTAATGACACTAGTACTATCACACATAATAGGATAAGTGATCATAGGATAAGTGATAATCATTTAAAGTTTGTTTCATCCAAAACACTTGTGCACAACAACTTGCCGCCAAGATATATTTGGCCTCGGTCGTAGATAATGCTACCGAATTTTGTTTCTTACTAAACCATGATACTAGAGCAAAGCCTAGAAAGTGACAAACTCCACTAGCACTTTTACGATCGATTTGACATCAGGCCCAATCGACGTCTGAATAGCTAAGTAAGTCAATGTGAGTGTTTTTTGGATACCAAAGTCCTAAGGTTCGAGTTTGACTAAGATATCTAAAAATTCTTTTCACAGGTTTTTAAGATGGAATTCCTTAGGATTTGATTGAAAATGATCACACAGACATACACTAAACATAATATCGGGTCTACTTACAGTCAAGTAAAGAAGGGATCCGATCATATCTCAATATTTGGTAACGTCAACGGAGGTTCCTTGATCATCTTTGTCGAGCTTTGAGGATGTGCTCATGGGAGTGCTCATAGGTTTTAAATCACTCATTTTGAACCTCTTCAACATGTCTAATATATACTTACATTGATTGATGAATATGACATGACATGATTGCCTAATTTGAAGTCCGAGAAAGAACTTAAGTTCTCCCATCATGCTCATTTCAAATTCGTTACTCATATTTTTTGGAAATTCTTCACATAGACGAATATTTGTTGCTCCAAAAATAATGTCACCATAAATTTGAAAAATAAGCATGTCTTCTTTATGGGTTTTAATGAAAAGAGTAGTATCCGCCTCACCAATAGAGAAATCATTTGAGAGTAGAAATTTGCTCAATCGTCTCTAGGAGTTTGTTTTAGTCCGTAAAGAGCTTTTCTAAGTTTAAAAACATGGTTTGGAAACTTATGATTT
>CAIGRR010132627.1:0-10842 GCA_903798365.1 Fraxinus sp. 1973-6204 | reverse complement strand
AGAATACACTTTAGATATGAATTTTACCCTTTTTTCTAGTGTTGAATCAGTTGGACTTTAGCTTAACATTGCCTACAGGCCCGATAGGTTATATGTGATCATAATTCATAACTGGTATTTTGGGCTTGGTGAACCTTTATGGGCTTAAACCCATTTGTCTTGATTTGTGGAATAAGTGTAGGTCAAAATAGAGTTCTATAATGGGTGGGATTCTATTTTAACGGTTATCAAAAATTTAAAAGCTGTGTCCCCTTTCCTCTCAACAATCTATCATATTAGTTTGCCCATTGAAAACTGTCTTGCACGATAGAAGAGAAGAAGAGAAAGATTTAGCTTTTAGCTTGTGCAATTGTGCTTGCTGTGAGATTATCAAACCAACTCCGTTTGTGATTATGGCTTCAAGAGGCATTTATTCTAATTTCACTTAATTTGTGTTCTAAATCGATGTGCTTTATGAAATTAAAAGCTAACAATTGGTATTAGAGCAGTCGCAAAATCGGTTAGAATTTTAATCTGTGACATATGCTTTTAAAACTCATGGTACAGGCTTCGGCAGTCAATAAAGATTTCTTGGATGCTAGCGAAGAAAGTTTTGAGATACCCGTAAAGAACAAAAGATTTCATGCTTATTTATAGAAAATCATCTTGAGGTGGCTGGGTTCACTGATACAGATTTTGCTGGGTGTCCTGATGAAAGAAAATCAACTGCAGGATGTGTTTCTATGTTGGCCGAAGGGGCAATTTCATGGAAAAGTGTAAAGTAGACACTTGTAGCTTCCTCTACCAAGCAGACAGAATTTGTGGCTTGTTATGGAGCTGCAACACATGTTATATGGTTGAAGAATTTTCTTTTAGTTGTTGATTTCATCTCTAGGCCAATCAAGTTGGCAAAGGAAGGGCATTGNGTGGCTTGTTATGGAGCTGCAACACATGTTATATGGTTGAAGAATTTTCTTTTAGTTGTTGATTTCATCTCTAGGCCAATCAAGTTGGCAAAGGAAGGGCATTGCTGGGCTTGCAACCTCAGCGTGGGGAGTTCGATTCCTAGTTGGAGCAGCTGAGTGATGCAATAATCAATATTGGTTGGAGCAGCTTGGTGATGTAATAACCATGGTGGAAGGCTCCCTTGGGACCAGGAGTATAAGGGGTGCTCGAACCCTGGTCAACTTGGGCGTAACCCGCGGTTTACCTCCGCCAGTTATTGAGGGACCGGTGACTGGTGGTCCAGGAAATTAGTCTGACTAAGTTGGAATACCTGGGTACCAAAAAAAAAATAAATAAATAAATAAATTTATTGTGGCAATAGCGCAATGGTTTTCTTCACTAAAACAATAAATGTTATAGTAACCTAAACACATAGATATCAAGTATCTTTCGGTTAGAAATTTGGTTAAGAAATGTGATATCATTGTAAAACACATAAATAATGAGGTTATGGTTGCTGATCCATTAACCAAATGACTTAGACCTATTGATTTTAAGAGACACGTCATCAATATGGGTCTTTCATAGCCTTTTAATTATACATCTTTTTTTTTTTTTTCCTTCAGAAATTACTATTTTAAAATCTATTAACCCAAGCGAGCCTAGTTTTGGGGACTTCTAAGGGTGCAATTTTGTCAACAAACTTGGGGAGACCATCTAGAATTTTGAAGAAAGTGTCAAAGGGATTATTGGGAGTGGGGTTCAACATTGGAATTCTTCTCTTTTATTTCATAAAAATTCCAGTTATGAATTTTTCATTCAATTTGTGTTTTCTAATGATGATGAATAACTAAACTTCATACTTTGAATCTAGTTTGAGATGGAATATAGTACGAATCTCTAATTTCAACTATCAAATGTTGGACTTTTATTTGATTATTGAGGATCGTTTTTAATGTTTCGGATTTTAGGTCAATAATTAATTGAGTTGTGGGCAACAATGAGATTGATTGGTGATTTATTTGTCTAAACCAGTATAGTAAGAATCCAAGATTTAGGAAGATGGTAGTAGAGACACGTACACACTTCTTTGGTTTGTGCAAGCAACGTTGAATGCATATGATAGGTTGAAATTAACATAGATATATATAGCTAGTCAGAATCCATGGCATTTAACTCTCTGTTGCTCAATCTTTCTCCAATAAGTAACTTGAGCGTAAATGACCATGTATCCTGACTAGTGTCAAGTATACAAGTAATATAAAGATTAAAAAAAAAATCTAATTACCTGCAGATCGCTCAGATTTATAAGTCTGCTTTTAATTAACTCTCATTGTTCCAATAGCTAAATTGTCACAAGGATTTCTTTGTACACTTATGCATCTTTTTTTTTGGCACTTAGGCCAACTCCAACGCTGCACCAAAATTTGAAGTAAATCTTGTAGCATTTTATACCAAATGAACAATTTTTTTTTTTTTTTTCATTTTTCTCGATTCTTAATAATTTATTTATTTGTTTATTTTACAACTACATAAATTACTAAATAAATAATTGCGTTAAATTAACGAAAATATTGAATTATTATTGATTACTAAATTATTAACTTGTTTTACATATTATAAATTGGCGAAAATAATTGATTATATTATTAAAATATATTATAAATAATTATGTTAAATTAACGAAAAAATTACTAAATTTTTATTCCTTAATTGTTATTGATTATATTATTAAAATTTATTATAAATGCACATAATAATAATAATAATAATAATAATAATAATAATAATAATAATAATAATTTTATTGTATTAAAAAATATATAACAAAAATGACACATATATCCTTAATCAATATATTTGAAAAATAAAAGATAAGGGCAAGATTGACTTTGTACCATTTGGTGCAAATGGCGCAAAGTGAATAGTGTTTTCCACCAAAATGGTGCAAAGTATATTTCTACATAGAAGGCATTTTGCACTATTTTATGGTGCAAAACAATGTTTCGAAATCTCCATTGGAGATGACCTTAAAAGCGTAAAACTTACCCTTGACAATGAGCCTATTGACTTAGAAAACATCTTTACTTTCTGTAGATCAAACTCCCTTTATTAAAAAACCAGAAGAACAAACTCCCTTGAGTAAAAAGTTTCATTGATCATTGAATTTTGTACTTTGTCATGTTATATTCACTACAAGAGCTTCCCTCCATCCATAACCGATAACACTTTCGTTTGGAGGTTGTCCCAGATGGCAGGACGGAATGCAAGCGGGGGTGTATGTACTATTTCCAAGTAAGAGTCGTTTTTTTTTTAAAAACACGATTTATTCCCAAATATAGCAAAACCAACCATCCCAATGCGATTCATTTACATTTCCTCCCCCAAAATCAAACTCACTTGTACCCTAAATCACTCTAGGAAGAAATTGTAATCTGAACACTTCTCAATTTTTGGCTCCACAAAGTCAGTTGAATATGTTGAAATTCGTGCTGCAAGTTATTTGAATAATTACATTGTTTACCTTTCCCATGTTCGAAGTGATATGGTAGGGAAGAATAGAGGCGTTTGTCATTGTTTAATTTTGCTCGAGGAGGCTGCAAACTGATAGTTGTAGTTTTGATAGGAAATTATCGAAGTAGTGTTGCGGATGTTATTAGTTTGCTAATTACATTGTACACCTTTCCTCTCTTTGAAGTCTAATGGTAGGGAAGAACATGTGCATATGTCACAGTTGTAGGAAGCTTGAACACTACTTGTCGAACTGCCCAACAAAGAAACAATGTCCAAAATGTGGCAAGTGATTTGAGAAATGTATGGAGGTGGAGAAAAATACTTCAAACATTGGGATGTTGTTCTTATGTTGTATTAAGGATTGTGGTCTCGTCAAGTGGAAGGATGGCGGACAGTCTGTTGTGAATTCGAGTTATGTTTGTTTGGGTAATTGTAAAGGTAAATATTCGTGCTAAGACCTGTCGTGAATTCGAGTTATGTTTGCATGTCTACATTAAATGCTCTCTCTCTCTCTCTCTCTCCAAATTTCTGATGTGCAGTTTTTTTTGAAAACTCATTTTTTCAATATTTATTTTCAACTACACATTCTTAAATAAAATAATATTACACATAAATAAATAAATAAATAAAATCTTAATTTTTAACCAAACATTCTCCAAAAATCACTATTTAAAAATGCATGGGGCTCTTCTTAAATGTTTAAAGATGAACTTGTTACTCGAATAATAGATCGGGACCCACACCTGAAATTCTCCCTTGACCGATTTCACAGGGTTAAAATGAACAAACAGCTGGAATCTTGGATAAAAGGACACTTGCTGTCTTTTTCTCTCATCGCATTGTTTTTTACAGTGTGTTCCATTCCTGTGCTCTCTCTCTCTCTCGTTTTGGTAGTAAAAATGTGTTTGAGCTCAACGAAATGTAAATGGGTTTTAGTGTTCGCACTTCTCCTGGCTTGCTCAGCTGCTGCACCAGTTGAAGATGGTATGTTCTGTTATTAAATCCCATTTTTCTCTTTGATTTTTGGTAATTTTACTTAATATTTAGATGATTTAGGATCTTACGAAGTTATGAGGGTGCTTTGGTTTTTAACTTTTCACACCAATGCTTAAATAGTGAACTAAACTTAACCTTTATTGGTTTTTGTATAGTTTCTTGCAAGGAAATGGTCTGATTCACATCCAGAAATTTGGTTTGAGAATATGTGTTTTTGGGTTAATTTGCACTTCCAAGTATTGCTTCATTGGTTGTGATCAATGATTTACTGACGCCCAAAAGTAAATAATTACGGCGAGTTTGTGACTTACTAGCAAAATTGGTATAGCCTCTGATTGACAGTCTTTTGAGATTATGTGGTAAATCAACTTATAATTTCACAAAAGCTTTACCCTTGTTTGAGCTCCATTAATTGGGAAAAAAAAATGATTTTGGAACATTGTTTTTCGAAGAATGTGAGAACTTTTGGGGTTTATGTGTAATATTATTTTAGATTGATAAGAGGAGGCTGAAAAATGAATTAAAATTTAACGGGGGCCAAACAACCAATTTATTTATTTAATCTTTTGTCTTTAGTGTCAAATTTGAATCTTGTAATGATTATTCTTCAGGAATTCAACATCATTGGCCCACCGTTTGTTTAGTATTCCTTATTTTGAATACCATTTTTCCTCTCCAAATGAAAACACATAAAGAACTAAATAACACTTTTCCAGCATTGTTTTAATTAATGGTCTCCTAATGGCACTTGACTTCAATTTTCTGTAGTATATGCAGAATGGTATTTGTTTTCAAAAAAATAAATAAAAAACAACTGCGTTCTTACAAAGTTCAGAGTTATTTCTGTTTCCCTGCATATTTTAGTCCTACAAACTCCTTACTATGTTAATTCCATTTCATTTTGCTACAAACTCCTTACTTTGTTAATCCCATTTCATTTTGAGCACTAACTTTGACACCTCGAGGTGTAAAGTTTTAGGCTCGGCTGGCCCATGGCACGACCCTGGCTGGGACAGCCTGCCCATCTTTACACCTCTGAGCATCACCCCTTTGACACCGAAATAGACATGGTCATAGACAACATACTAAACCAGCTAACTTGTGGTTGTATCAAAAGTCACATAGTATGCTGCTATGCATCGTTGACTGATCAAAGACCCGGACAGTGGGGAAGTGGTTTATTTATAGCACTCCACTTACAAATTTTTGCAGGCTTACTTGTTAATGGTGATTTTGAGACTGCTCCATCTGGAGGCTTCTCTTCAGAGGCTGTATTTTTTGACGGCCCCTCCACAATTCCTGGCTGGAAATCCAATGGAACGGTGGAGCTAGTAGAGTCAGGGCAAAAACAGGGCGGGATGATTCTCATTGTACCACAGGGTAAACATGCGGTGCGACTTGGCAATGATGCTGAGATAAGCCAAGAATTGAAAGTCGAGAAGGGCTCACTTTATTCTGTGGCATTCAGCGCGGCGCGCACGTGTGCCCAGCTAGAGTCTTTGAATGTTTCAGTTCCGCCAGCGTCTCAGACCATTGATTTGCAGACTCTGTATAGTGTACAGGGATGGGATTCATACGCATGGGCATTTCAGGCAGATGAGGAAGATGTGCGGGTGGCGTTTAGAAATCCCGGAATGGAAGATGACCCCACCTGTGGACCAATCATCGATGCCGTTGCTATCAAGAAGATCTATGTTCCGGTCAAACTGAAAAGTTAGTTTTTTTACATTAATACATATTAAATTACTACCTAGTCTTGTATAAAAACCTTAATATGCAGGCCTTGTGTGTTCAGACAATGCAGTTATTAATGGTGATTTCGAGGAAGGCCCGTGGATGTTCAGAAATGCTTCTCTTGGCGTTCTACTCCCAACCAACCTCGACGATGAGACATCATCATTGCCCGGCTGGATAGTTGAATCAAATAGAGCAGTCCGTTATATCGACTCGTACCATTTCACCGTTCCTGGTGGCAAACGAGCCATTGAATTACTCTCTGGCAAGGAAGGGATCATCTCCCAGATGGTGGAAACCAAACCGAACAAACCTTACACGATGACATTTTCATTAGGCCACGCCGGGGATGCCTGTAAGCAGCCACTAGCCATCATGGCGTTTGCTGGTGATCAAGCCCAAAGCATCCATTACACTCCCAACTCGAATTCCACATTTCAGACCTCTAATCTTAACTTTACGGCCAGGGCAGTACGGACACGTGTTGCTTTTTATAGTGCTTATTACAACACGAGAACTGACGACATGAGCTCTCTGTGCGGTCCGGTTGTGGATGATGTGAGAGTAGAACGGTCTGCTTCTTATAAAATTAGGCTAGGAATTGAATTGATCTTGTTTTTTGGCTTTCATCTGTTTG
Source organism: Fraxinus sp. 1973-6204 (assembly GCA_903798365.1). Taxonomy (NCBI): domain Eukaryota; kingdom Viridiplantae; phylum Streptophyta; class Magnoliopsida; order Lamiales; family Oleaceae; genus Fraxinus; species Fraxinus sp. 1973-6204. The sequence continues at coordinate 4,037 of CAIGRR010132627.1, read as the reverse complement.
TTCAAGCTTAGGTTTAAGGGAGTTCTGTTCTGGCCATGTTGTCCTGTGTTGTGATGTTCATTTCTACTGTGAGGAAATACTAGTCTACTTAAATGGTGGTCTTTGACATTCCCTTTTAATGACTTTTTTGATATGATAATAGAGATGTAATTAATACTTTTGTTCTTTTTCAAGGATAATGTTGAATTTATCTTACCAAATTGTGAAAAGTAAAAAAAAAAAAATACTAAGAAAAATTATTTGTGATATATAGTAGAGATGTCAACTCGACAAAAGTAAAGAAAATACACTATCATATAATATAATCGAGTCATTATTATTCCAACTTATTACAAAGTTTCAAATTCTAGTCACTTATTTTTATTTTGTTTCAACATTATATGAACATTTAAAATTTTACAAGTGTTTTTAAGAGTAGATCCCATCTATAAGATGAAGTAAATGACGTATTTGTTAAAATGTGTAGAAAGAATTTGACAATTGTATAAATTGAAATTAGTCAATTCTACCACAAAAATAAGTATGAAATATCAATAAATTCAACAAAAAATAATTTATAGCTTAATCCTTTAAGTATTTAATTAAAAAAAAGAAACGCACAAAAGAGTAAAAGACAGAAGAAAAAACCGGGTTAAACCTACCCGGTCCGGAATACAATATCCCCATAACCAAAGAGCCCTCAAAAGCTAATTAGGGTTCCCAATCCCGCGTCTCTTAAATCACAAAACCCTAACCCCCAACAACCCCTTCAGAGAGAGAGATAGAGAGGACAGGAGAGGAGAAATGGTGACATACAGGGTAATTACCATTAATCTCCCTTCTTATGATGGAAAATTTATGTATTTATACTTGTTTGTATGTATATATATGAATTTGTGTGTTTGATCATGAATTGGGATTTCCAAATGGGGATTTATAGGCTTTTATGTGTTGTACATGGTGCAGATTCATCAGTACCAGGTGGTGGGGAGAGCTCTGCCGACGGAGACCGAGGAGCACCCGAAGATCTACCGTATGAAGCTCTGGGCCACTAATGAAGTCCGTGCTAAGTCTAAGTTCTGGTAGGATCCTCTTCCTCTGCTAAATATACATGTCTGTTTTGTGAGTAGCTATATACTTTATCGAAGTATAGAATTTGAGATCTGCTATTGTTTATTAAGGTATTTTTTGAGGAAGCTTAAGAAGGTAAAGAAGAGTAACGGTCAGATGCTCGCTATCAATGAGGTATTTTTTTTTGCACGCATTTATATAATCAATCAGTATGCTCATATGATTATGTTAAACTCGAAAGAACATATACTAAAATATGGTAGTCAAGTCACCTTATGGAAGTGTCAATAGGGAAAAAATTTATAAAGAATTTATACGGTGTATGGTTGTATGCCTTTAATCTTTAATTTACGAAGTTGAGGGAATATATATGCGCATACAGTTGGAAATTCCGCTTCTTGTTTTGTTTCGTATTCAAATGCTGGCTAAAAGTTATTGAATAATATGAATGCTCTTGCTGTTTATATTGTGGAATATCATTATATTAATTATTAATATGCCTCAATAACACTATGGGATGTTAAACATAGATAAAATAATTTTACTGAAATATACAAGCATATGAATGACCGGTCGTGCTACATGTACATCACTACTTGCAGATTTGTTTACCAACAGATGAGGGGGCAAGATTTGATTGGGTCAAAATCTCATTAACAAAAAAAAAAAAAACTTCCCTAGTATCTTTTTGACACCTCGTCAATCTGTTATCTTTGTAAAAAATTATGTAAATGATGATGTACAACAAACATTTTCAATGAATGACAATTTGATATGAACTTGATTCCTAAATACTTTGCTTGTAATTTCTTTTGTTGTACACTTGTACTGTAATTCTGTTGTCTATTGCTTTAGTGATTTTCTTATTGTGATTTAAAGAAAAATTCACCATGTAGATTGGGTACAAAAGTAACTTATCTAACGAATTGGGACATAGGCTGAGATGATTGATATTTAGAGAGAATACGATAACCCTTTTTGAAATTTTTTGTTGCTGCAAGCACCACAAGAGAGGTTCTTGCCCATTCTTGGATGAGTTGCAAAGGTTGTAGGCTATCCATAATAAATGCCCTGCATTAGAGACTGAGTTCCAAATATATCCTTTAGTGTACTGATTATAGGAAGCCATTGTATATAGCGCTCGCTGTATATGATTCAACAGTGGAATGAATAAAAGTGTATTTTTGTTTTAATACTGCATTACAAGCATATCCTTTAGTGTACTGATCGTAGGAACCAATCGTACATTTGATGGTTTCATATGCTTTTCTTTCATTTGTTGGAAAATATAATGGACTGCTCTCTTAAGCTGGATTCAAAGCTTTTTGGAAGTTCTTTTTGCTTCTTGAACTACCTTTCTGAGAACTGCATGATCAAATAGTTTCCGTTTTGTAGATTTTTGAGAAGAACCCGACAACCATCAAGAACTACGGCATTTGGTTGCGATACCAAAGCAGAACTGGATATCATAACATGTACAAGGAGTACCGTGATACCACTCTGAATGGTGCTGTCGAGCAGATGTACACTGAGATGGCTTCTCGTCACAGGGTCCGTTCTCACTGCATTCAAATTATTAAGACAGCCACTATACCTGCAAAGCTTTGCAAGAGGGAGAGTACGAAACAATTCCATAACTCCAAGATCAAGTTCCCCTTAGTGTTTAGGAAGGTGAGGCCACCAAGCAGGAAGCTCAAGACAACCTACAAAGCATCTAGACCCAACCTGTTTATGTAAAACATGTTTGGTCTCTATTTGCTTAAAATGGAAAAAAGCATTGTTCGATGTTTGGCTTTTTGGATTTCTGAAGGAACATCTTTGGCTGATATTCTAAAGTTTTGTGTTCAACTCCAACTTGATAAATGTTCTGAAATTGTTTGGAAATCTTTTGGCTGATATTCTAAAGTTTTGTGTTCAACTCCAGCTTGATAAGTGTTCTGAAATTGTTTGGAAATCTTCACTAGAAGTTGATATATTTATGGGTTAAAAACAATTGAATGGCTCATGATATATTTCTTGATGTTTATCTTTCTGTTTGAGTATTACATTAGTTCACACATGTTAGAAGGTTCCGCTTGCAGTTGATAATTAACCAGAGATTGTCGTATGTCATCATATGTGCACGATCTTATCTTGATGCTAATACTCTTTGATTTATCGAGCGGGCAATAGAAAGGCATATAAATATCTGCAATTGATTACTAGATATCTTGTTGAACTAATCTCTAGTTGTGATGACCATAGTATTCTGATGTTGAAGTTCATCTAATTACTCTTTGCTTTATGTTTAGAAGTGATTTACAATTTACATAAATTTTGAAGTGCAAGTATGGTTCTATGCCCTTGTGAGGATGTATTAATAAAAATATTCCAATAGAAATTTATTGTTTACAATATTCTTTAAATTTTATTACATACGGCTTCCTTAAGCGACCTCACAATCGACATGTTAATTAGTTATTTCTAATTTGGACAAGATTCTAAATTTCTAATTTAATGATATTCTAATTATTGACTTGTGATAATCTGGCCTGAGAAAAAAAAAAATATACATGCGACTCCGCTGGGGATCGAACCCAGAATCTCTGGTTCCGTAGACCAGCGCCTTATCCATTGGGCCACGGAGTCATTTCTGAGTTTGGTTTGTTTATTGTGTTATTTGGACAAAGCTATTTATTTTAATTTCAGGATATGTTTTGAGCCACATTATTTTGAAAGAATATTGTTGACTCCAAAAAAGGAACTCAACAGATATTGGACCCACTCTTGCCACGTCAAGTACGGATCCGACACGTGTATACCAGAATGAAATTGGTAGTTTGACTGGAATGGACGCATGAGACACTTTCCGGCAAGAGACAAAGGTGTTCGGACCTCGACGATATGATTACAACGGTATTCACGCTATCAACAAACACCCGATCGATTTTTCATATTAGATCTCTCTTTTGTCATGAAATAAATGGAAGGATAGATATGATGTAGAA
>CAIGRR010132538.1:0-12807 GCA_903798365.1 Fraxinus sp. 1973-6204 | reverse complement strand
AAGTTGTTATAATGAAAATATCTGGTCTTATTAAGAGAAAAAGAAAGGATTTTTCAGAAATTAACACCCCAACTCATACATCTCTAACGAAAGTGGCATTTGTTTTGTATGAATTCTAAATTATGCCATGTTTGTAGAGATTTTTTAGAATAGATTTTGTTAAAAATGATTTTTTTGGAGAATGTGCAGTTAAAATTTTGGGAAAATTTTTGGGTTTACGTGCAAAATTATTTTATTGAGCGAATATGTGGCTGAAAATGAGTTTGGTGAAAAATGAACTTTAGAAAATGGGGGCCAAACAAGGGCTATATAAAATAGGTATAAAGTGGAAGCCTCATCTACAAAATCTTCCACGAGGCATAATGGTCAGAAAAGAAGGGGACAATTTGGTTCCTATGATCCAGATGGTTTAAAGTAGTTAGATGACCTACGATATTTTGTTCTTAAAAACCTTCTACAAAATTTATAGGGCCCTCATGAACTTATCCAATTGATGCAGAACAGGGAAGAGAAAATAGGAGAAAAGAAGAGACAGATCACGAGAGAAATTTAGGAGAAAGAAAAGTTGAATTCTGATCAATATTCAACAGCACCCAAATAGTCTATATAGATGGAAGCCCTAGTTCCCCTTTGCAGTGTAAAGAATTTAACTTCAAGGGAAGTCCTAATACACCACAAATCTAATCTAAACTAATCTGTATTTAGTAAGTCTGTTTAGGTTTGGTTAATAGGGATATAAGGTGCGATATGTAGTGCACATCTAATTTATATTTTGCTATATTTCCTTGTGTCATGTTATTCCACAGATTACATTTTATATCTATCAATTGAAAAGATGTGATGATGCACAAGGATAGATGCATTAATAAATGATACATCCCCTTCATTTGGTACATTGCCCAAATATATCACAAAGAGCGGTGCTAATTAACCTCAACAGCATATATGATGCAAACTTATTTCAGTCCAAACTTTGCTCATGCCGCATCCAGTGTAAACTTTAACCATGCTGTCATATATCTTATATAAACCAAAGAGTACTGAAGTGAACTCGTCCATATATGAAAAGTAAAACAACTAGAACTCTACATAAAGTCGATGTATACAATTTACCAGTATCATGCTTAATATTTCACACGTCGTGCCATGTTTACTTTTCCTATTTTGTTCACCACACATGGACCTTCATTTACAATGCCAGTCAGTAACACACAAATTGCATCAATAGTGTCTTCTCAAGATTCAACTTAGAGCAAAACACCAAAAAGCCTATTCTTTTACGTCATCCTAAATGTGACGCTGGCAACAACGAAGAAAACATATCTCCCCTGAGCAAAAAGATTAATCATTCACTTCCATTTACACTTTTTCTCCCTTCTTTTCCAATAAAGAACCCCTAAACAGAATATAACTTTCCTCAAACTTCCTTTTCTTTAATTTCATCCCTTAGTTTCAAAAAAACAAAAACCCTATGGATCCATTTACTTCCTGAATATAATGAGCGTGAACATAAAAGACTATGAAACAAAGACAAGTCATTTCATTCTCGAGGAAGGGAAAACTGATTATGGATCTCCCAATTCTTGATTCGGCTCTTAAAAACGAAAGCAATGCCTTAAGGGCCATCTCTGAGCTCATTTTACTTGAAAAAAGTACAACTTCTTAAGCGCAGCTTATGCGATATCAGCATTTACCACTGGATCTAGTGCTTCCTATATTATAAATCATTTTTCAATGTCCTCAAGAATTACCAAATTTGTGAAAACTACATCAAAAAGGTAAAGAATTTAGACCTAGATTGCTCAACTATGCTTCAATTTTGCCAACTCAACAAACAAATAGAATTACAACAATAAAATTACCCGTTTCCAATATGAATGTGGTCGAAGGACCCTGCGCTTCTGGGTCAGAATCCGGGTCGGTATCCATCACAGACTGCGCCTCCGCCTCCGCCTCCGCCTCCGCCTCCGCCTCAACCTCAGTCTCAGCCGCCGTGCTATGACTGTCACTCTTCTTCCCTTTGGCCTTGACACACCTGTCAATTGCCCTAAAAACCTCAATATCTAATGGTCCATTTGCTCCTCCATCTTCTTCATTCTTTAACCTCTTGTACTCGTTTAATAATGCATCCCATTTTCTTTTGCACTGATTCAAGTTCCTGTTCACCTCTAGCGCGTTGCAATTTTCCACTATTTGCTGCCATTTCTGGAAAGAAGGCAACGTGCCACCCCATTCCGATTCCACCGCGTTGATCTCGTTTATAAGAATCGCCGATTCTTGCACTGTCCAGTCCGGCGCGGCTTGTGACCGCGTTCGGCGCGAACCGCCGCTCTGCTCTTCCATTTTTTACTACTTTTTGCTGGTTTTTCTGCAGAACGAAAAAAGCAATCTCTATTATTTGGCTGTCAATGGAGAATGGACCCGGACCCTGACCCGGACCCGAGCCCGTACCAGGACCAGATTAAAGGCACCCACAAGCATGGCTAAGCTAAAAAAGTTACTTTTAAATGAGAAATGAGATTTTGAGATTGTATTTTGGAATAGTGATTTTTGGAGAATGTAAAAATAAAGAAATTTTTTTGATTTGTGCGTAATATTATTTTATTAGAAAATGTGTAATTGAAAAGAAGAGAGAGAAATGTATTAAAATTTTAATGGAGGTCAAATAGGGCTAATTAATTTTTTACTTCAAAATTTGTTATTTCTTTTATACTTACGCCGGATAAAAAGTAGGGCTGCACAAGAAAAAATCGCGGAATCGAGAATCGAATCAAACTCGTTTGTTTAAAATCGTTGGTTTGGATCCACGTGGACTCACGATTTTTTTCTCCCTTAAATCGAACCAAACCGTTTCAAAATGTTTTAGTTTATGTTTTGATTTTCAAAAACTAAACAAAACCGATCTGAGCTGTTTCAAAATAGTTCAGTTTTTTTTTTCTATGAGGGAATTTGACGTCCTTAGGTGTTTTGTTAAATCAAAGTTGATGTCATGTGTATTCAAAAAATGGTGAAAAGTAATGTAAGATGGAAATTAAAAACTACGTTAGTGATAACTGTATTTTATACATTAATTCGGGTTTTAAAATATTAACATTTTGAAATTCTTTTGAATAAATTATAGTTTATTTTAGTGTATATTTTGTTTATTAGGATAAACTTGACTATTAGACGTGAAAGTGGGAGAAATAAGAGAAAAATTACAAAATTCAAATTTTTAAGACCTAATTGCAATGTTTCAATAGTTGATTCGGACCACAAAACGATGATTGAAGATTTTACAGGTTCAATTGGATGCAAATGGGAGATAAAGAAGAGAAAGTACAAGAGTAAATGAATCAAGAATCAAAATTTGGAGACCAAATCGCCCCCACAAAAGTTCAAGTGGCGTGCGCTGTATTGCAACCAACCCGAGAGCTAAAAACCTTTACGGCGCGCAGGCCATTCAGGGACCGTCAAGGCAATTTTCCTATTTTGTTTCAAACTCTATTTGGAAACAAGTTTTTGCATAGTTTTGGATCTATTTTCAACCCAAAGTGGGCACATCATTGAAGAAACCTCTCCTATACCTAAAATTATCAAGTCAAGTGTTTTGCTCCAAGTACAGGAGCACAACTTACAAGGGCCTGTCAGGTTACTTACACTGATGGGCCCCACATGTTTTAAAAAAGAAAAGAAAAAAAATACACCCTCCCTCCCTCTATAGTTAGTGGTCTGGCAGTGAAACCCCCGCCCCCTCCCTGTACGTTTATCATTGCTCAATTATCAATTAACATCATCAAAGAGAGATCAATCAATTGTTCTTGTGAGAATTAAAGGGCAATTACAAGTTTTAAGAAATTGGAGTTTCAACATTGATTCTTGGAGAGACAACAATAAGATATAATGGAGATTTATTAATAAACTATTAAAGAGATTCTAAATTTTAAGATCAACCTTCTTCTTCTTCTTCTTCATTAATTTAAAATTAGAGTTATGTTCTTCCAATTAAATATGAATTCTTGTAATTTTCTAGTGTTATGCTATAATTCTTGTTATTAAAGCATTGTTAAATTGTTATGAATTTTTTAATATATATTAAATAATTTGACATCTAATATATGTTTATTCTTGAATGATTGTTATAGGATTTAATGACTTCAATTACTTTGGATTGATGGTGAATTTTATTGATTTCAAGAGAAACAATATGATAGAAATCATTTTATAACAATCATTGTAAAGTCCAATACGGGATAAAAATAAACTACTCTACTTTGTTTGATTTCTATAGATATTTTTAAGGGTTTTGATGCATGCTTAAATGTTTGCATTTTTCATAGAGATATATGAAGGTTACACGAGAAAATATATTTAATTGACATCGAAAATCCTTTTAATTAATTTAAGAACATCTATCAATAAGAATGTGCACATATTGTCAAGCTATTAATTTGCATTAAAACGGACTAATAAGGGGAATTCTAGGTCTTAGTAACATCCAATCTAAATATACAAAAATATGTTCACTGAAATCATTAGTTAGTTAATTTATTATAAATTCTTCAAACAAAATTTACTATTCGATTAGAGTTAGAATTAATTGATCTTAGATTGAATACAAAGTACTTGTGGGAGGATACTTTATTTATCACTTTATTACTTATTCACAATACAGTACACCCAGGAATGGATTTACAGTAGGGTAAGTTGTTCCCACACTAAATTTGAGATTCAAAATTTTGCACAAGATTTTCAAAAAGATTCTTTATAATTTTCAATTTTGCCAGTACAATTAAAACATTGTAAAATTTGTCCCTACAACTTTATAATTCTAGCTTCGCCCCTACGTACACTTGCAGGAAATCAAACGACCAATTAAATTGCTTATCTAATAAAATAAATTGTTAAGGTTCTCTTTCTCAAAATGTCAACTGCTGCTGATAAATTAAAACCAAATGTGATTCACGGTAATCTTCTAAAATGAATTTTAACATAAATATGGTTTTTATCTTAATGAATTTTTAGGATTCTTTGTATTTTTTATTTTATTTTTTATGGGTAAAACTGATACTATAGAACTTAATTATGGGCAAATTATTAAATAGAACATTTATATAAGAAATTATTTGTTGATTGACATAAACGTAAGATGTTCCTCGAGATATAATTCAATTTCGATTTTTAGCGAATATACAAAACTATCTTTTTATTTTATAATATGTGCATTTGTAGCGTGGAATTGCTCTATCGCCATTTCACAATCCATTCTTTTTAGAGATACATACTTTGAGATGTACTAGAGAATGTTATTTACAATTATATTAGTTTAATCTCGTCTTTCTTAAGTCAATAACTAATAAAGTTCAATGTTTGATGCGATTATTTTTTCACACTTTGGTGCAATATCAACTATAAATTTAAAATTTAAAATTAGTGATCGAAATGATTTGGTGCCCCCACTAAATAAAGATTTGATCATATCGTTACGTTTTGATTTTCCATCGAGATGTCGTCTATTGCTATATATTGCTCACTGACACTACACTCGTAATTTAGGGCTTGTCTGGAGGAAATTAAAAGTAGAATTCTGATCGTTAGTGGGTCCCACGACTGCTTAAATTGTGTGAAGGAAGTCAACAATGAAGGCTACTAACGGTCCGATAATTGCTTAATTTTGGATTAAAATTGCCACCAGACATTATACAGGTCATTGATGGACTACATGAGGAAATGAATTAGAATCCCTAAATCTATGGAGTTCACCAATGACCAATGTTATAGCAATATAAAGTAAGCAAATTTACAATGCAACGACACTAGCATAAATTAGGGTGCCATGATTTATTTTCTTAATATGCTCCCGCGAGATAGTGTCATCATCAGGGACTCTGATCTTGGAACAGAGAAGTGAGACACGAGACTTAGCCAAGGGCTTGATGAGAACACCAGCGAGCTGATTGTGAGTGGAAATAAGAGGACCTGTAACGAACCATTGGCAACTTATCCTAGAACAAAATGATAGTCAAGTGCAATGTGTTTCATCAGAGAGTAGAAGGCTAGATTGGCACAAAGATAGGTTGCACCAAAGTTGTCACAAAGGAGACGAGGAGGCTGTCGACTTGGAATCCCTAACTGATCAAGCAATTTGCAAATCCATGAGATTTCAGCTGCGATAGAAGCAACAAAACGTTACTCGACTTCAGTAAATGAACAAGCAACTATACATTACTTTTTAGAGCACCACGAAATAGGGTTAAAGCCAAGAAAGATAACATAGGCGGAGGGATGTGTAAACATCAAGATTACAGCTCGCTCAGCATCAGGGTAGGCAATGAGAAATAGAGGTTGAGATCAATGAAAAGTAAGACCATAAGAAATAGTGTTCTCGAGGTATCGGAGAAGGCATTTGGTTGTAGTCCAATCAGCTTGTGTAAGGGCATACATAAATTGAGTAAGCTTGTTGACAATGTAGGCAATTTGGTCGTGGAAGAGATAGATCCTGCATTCCGCTAATGGAACTTCATATTGTGTAGCATCGGTTGGAGGATTGTCGTCATTAAGAGTTAACTGTATGGAGGTACTCATAGGTGTGGCAGCCTTTTTCAAGCCTTCCACAAGGTATCATTCAAGGTCACAAATGTATTCATGTTGAGTAAGAAGTTGGATTGACTTCAATGCCCAATAATTAGTGTACGTATCCCAGATCTTTGATTGAGAGCCTATGGTAGAGCATTAATGACTGTATGACCAAGAGCTTGAGAGTTTCCTATAATCCGTACAATTATGCTTCTTGTACATCAATGGTTGACATCAACTTCGACACTTGCCTATGTGGAGAAATCCTGACCATTGAATGAAAAAAATGTTGTTGAAATCAATGGATAAAGATTTGTTAAGTCACGTGATATCAAAAAGGCTATCAAACTTGATGCTAATGTAGTATGATTGTAATCTGTAAGCCATCAACATAAAAGTCAATGCCAAACATACCACCCAACTAGACATTTCATGGGAGATTTTGCATAGCTGATGCGTATGAATATTTCAGGCCGAGAGGAGTCAGCATAATCTGGCCAGCCCTGTTTGGAATGCATATGTTACTCTGAAGCACGTCTTTATCATGTGGTTGGCAGCCATGTCTAAATTGCTAGAGAAATGCTACACTTACACACTTGGTGCACAACCCTCTCACATGTGTGTGGGGTTGTGTACCAAGTATGTACAAGTAGTAAATTTGAAATTGCTAACTAAGGACATATTGCATTATCTACAGATTGACTGCAAGTGCAGCTTTTGTCAACGTCTGGATGAGACTACATGTCACCTATTTTTCAACTGTCAATTCAGTCGAACAGTCTAGGAAACTATCCATGCATGTGTGGGTCTTAGGCGATCCATGTCTACTCTTCCTAGTGCAATGAAATGGATTAAAAAGGAAAGTCGGGACACAACTTGGCATATCAAAGCTAAACGGATTGCACTTACTACGATCGTTTACCACATTTGGATGGCAAGGAACATAAATATTTTTTGAAGACCTTACACCACATGTTGATAGTGTTGTTCGACAAATAAAAAAACAAGTATGCAAAGTCATGTTTTCTTTGTATCCGAATGTTTTGATTCATTAGGAGTCATTAGCTACGGGTCATTAATCCATATCGTTTGTACATCCTTTTTCTTTTGTTTGCTCGGGTATGTCTGAAGTAATTGTATACCCCATATGATTGATGTTTCATCCAAGAATATTCGATGTACTTGTATATGATGTTTGATTAATATAATTCATATTTACCGATAAAAAAATGTTAATGCCAACACATTAGTTAGTCTATAGAACACCTCCAATTGTGGTGTAAAACATAATGTAAATTGACATCTTCAAAATCACTTTTGTATCCCTATTAAAAATTCGATAAATCTAAATTCAAATTTTGCTCCAATGAAAAAAAAAAAAAAAAAAAACCTAAATCTGCTTTTTATCTCTTATATATTTTTTTTTTACATTTTTTTATCAGAAAAACGCAAATTTACATTTCATTTACATCTCTTCATTAAAGAAGTTTTTGAAATTTTTGTAGATTTAAATCACAATTTAAATCTTACGATTGGATGCTCTTAGTAACAAGTTGTACACTCACATCAGAGCTGCGCTCGACTCGAAAAACCCATAATGTTTTGGGATGTTTGGTGAGGGACAAGCTCTCATGTAACCATGTTCCCTTGTGAATTTATTTATTTATTTTTGTAACATCTGGAATAGCTTACCTCGACTAATATCAAAGGTTTCTAAAGTTTAGTGCCGGTACTTGCCGGTACTCACACATGGCTGCTCGCCATTTAGTTGCCTGAGTTACAGTGGTGGGTTCAAGTTGTTTGAGGAGGAACAATTAGTGCAAAAAGCCAAAAATCAATGCCCAGTAAACGGGCATGGCGGAATATTAATGTCGAATCTACTTTCGCCTCAACGCCTACTCAACCTTCTGCAGCGTTTCGGCAAATACTCAAACCAAGTTGAACAAATCCATTCATTGTTAACCACCAATGGCTACTTCCATATTACTGATCAATGGATTAATACTCTGCTCTNCTCAACCTTCTGCAGCGTTTCGGCAAATACTCAAACCAAGTTGAACAAATCCATTCATTGTTAACCACCAATGGCTACTTCCATATTACTGATCAATGGATTAATACTCTGCTCTACAACACTCTCATCAGAGCCTACTTGAATCTCCGTCAACCCCGCACCACCCTCCTCCTCTTCACCCACATGCTTCACCACCAATCCCCACCCAATAACCATACTTTCCCTTCTGTCCTCAAAGCCCTAACCTCTGTTTCATCGTCCCATTTGGGCTTTCATATGTGTTGTTCCTTTCATGGACAGTGTGTTAAAAGAGGGGTAGTTGGTGATCCTTTTGTAGAAACTTCCTTGATGTCTGTCTACTCACAAATTGGTGATTTGAGTAGTGCGTATAAGATGTTTGATGAAATGCCTGAGCCATGTATCGTTTCGCAGAATGCGATGCTTGATGCTTTTGGGAAAAATGGGGAGATGGGATTGGCTGTTTCGACATTTTCAGGTATGGCGGAAAGAGATGTTTACTCGTGGACGAGTGTTATCAGTGGGTATGCAAGAAATGGGTGCTTTAGGGAGGCTATTGGGCTTTTCGGAAAAATGATGGTTCATGAGGATGTGATCAGTGGCTATTTAAAGCCAAATGAGGCTACATTTGTCAGTGTTCTCTCCTCGTGTGCAAATCTGGAAGATGGCTGCTCGTTGAATCAAGGGAAACAAATACATGGATATATGATTAAGATCGAGAAAGAGTTGAGTGTTTTTGTAGGCACGTCGTTGATAGCATTCTATGGTAAAATGGGTTGCTTGGTCTATGCCATGAATATGTTTAATTATATGGCTGTAAAGGAGGTTTGCACTTGGAATTCTATTATTTGTTCACTGGCATCAAATGGCATGGAAAGGCAGGCCTTAGACATGTTCGAGAGAATGAAATCTCAGGCTTTGCAGCCAAATGAAGTCACGTTTGTTGGGGTCCTATCAGCTTGTTCTCGTGCCAAGTTTGTGCACTTGGGTTTGGCATTGTTTCATTCAATGTCACATGACTTTGACATTGCTCCAAAAATGGAACACTATGGATGTGTAGTTGATCTCTTGGGAAGAGCTGGGCTTTTGGAAGAAGCATACAAGTTTGTAAGAAGCATGCCTTTCGAGGCCGATGCCACTGTGTTGGGGGCTTTATTAAGTGCTTGTAGACTTCACGGGGCTGTCGAGTTGGGGAATGAAGTAGGGAGACGATTGCTTCACTTACAACCTTATCATAGTGGTCGGTATGTGCTTTTATCTAGCCTTTTTGCCGGAGCAGAGATATGGGCTCGTGCTGCTGAGTTTAGGAAAGAAATGGTGGATGCTGGAATTCAGAAAGTTCCAGCCTTTAGCCTGGTAAATTGAATGTAGAAATTCTGCAGTGGCTTTCACCATTTATTGAGATACAGGAATCGCGATGGAAAACATAGGAGTTAAAACCATGGAAGAATATTCATAAGATAACCTCGTGCTTGGTGAAGTTTGAAGTCATCCTTCAAAGAAGAAAGTTCCACTTACTGATTAGTTGCACGAGTCTCTCCGCCCTCCGGCTTGGAGTAGTAGTTGGCGGTAATTTCAAAGAGAAGGTCAAAACAGATTGAATCTCATCACTTGTACAAAATTAATCAGTATCAAAGCGATTTGCTAACTCCTTGACAGAAGGGATAAGAGAGCCAGTTTACTAAATGCCTACATGTATTTTGGGGCTTGATGAACAATTTACTTAAAATCAGTGTAAAAATGAGACAGAAATTTCAAGTTAAGCAAAGTCACACGGTGTTTCAGCAAATTTGGTCGCTCCATTTGCAGCAGAACCCCTTATTAGCTTCCCTAAACTTGTGTCTCTGAAGGACAGACATTGAGATCTTACTTGTAATGAAAAAAGTGATTGCCAAAAACAATTATTTGAAATTGCAGTATATAGTTGGGTGGTCATGAGAAGCATGTTGTGACGCAATTTATATTACAATCATGAATAAAATTATTTATAAACAATGTATAAGGGTTAACACCTTATACTTGAAGGTTTTAGAAATGACTATTTCACTATTCGGGTTAACATTTTGCTTACATCTCATAAATAGTTTAATGGTGACTCTAGTACACTTGAAGTTTATCGAACGGACCACGTGCTCAAGTTTAATTCTATAGCATTACTACACACTTGATCGTCAAATATTTTATCTAAATCTCATGACAAAATCTTTAATTTATTTTAATAATTCTTTTGACTTATCAATACATGATATTGAATTTGACCGATCAAGTACCTTGGTGAGTTGTGAAGTTGAGAACGATAAAAGTAGAGAGTACGAATATATATCGGGAACTATCACCCTGAAAATAGGTCGAGTGATTACTTAAATATTTTTTTGTTGAAATGATTATAAATTTAAGTTCAATATTTAGTGACAGTTATACTTTGACATTTGTAATTGATTCACATCATCATTGAAGAGAATGTAACTTAAGTTACTGAGAGTAATTATAGGGACAAAAAGGTCACGTATGATCTTACCTAAATATAGGATTTTGGATGGGAATAAAATACATACAGCAGGTCAAATAAAAATTGTTGACTCAATTGCAATTATTCTGAAAGTTTTGAACGAAATTGAAATTGAAATTGAAATAAATTATAGGGACTACTCTTGCAATTAAACTAATTATGACTTGCTTGGATTGAGATTTCTTCCTTTACAATTCCATATAGTCTAGAATATAAGTCAACATTTGACAAATATTCCAATTGATTAAATTATTAAATTTTAATTTTCTTCTTAAGTTTCCAACAAATTCACTTCACACTAACAGGAAAAAAAAAACTTTATAATCAAATTCTTTTGAATTTTGTTACATGTATATCAAGGATTAACATATTTACACATAATATTTTCAATTTTGCTATCGGTACATCAATGTATACATAGGGGTGTACACCCCCTCACATGGGGTGGGACCCACTTGAATTTTTTTTTTATACAAGTGGGTCCCACTTCCATATGAGTAGGGTGTATACCATTATGTACAATTCTTGATGTACAAGTAGCATTTTTTTTAATTAAATTCTTCTGCTACATAATTTTGTTGATTGATGCAAGCTAGATCTAGACTTTAAATAGTTGAACAACGTTGTGGCCGGTCCAAATTAATTGCAGAATGTTAGGCCTTGTTTGACGAAGCACTTTGAGATTTAAAGTTGGTAGATTTCATCAAATGTATCGTTAAAAAATAGATAAACTTTGTAGATTCAATAAAATTTGTGGTTAAAAATGAAGTTTGATCCACTTAAAATTCAAAAGAAAAACTTTACCAAACAAAAGCTATAATTAGTGTGTCAACTTGTTGATTCAATATATACTTGGAGCAAAACTAATTAAATTTAAAAAAAGAAAAAAAAAATCATTAGATCATTTGCTTTTATTATCCATAGCACATTTTACGTGAGTTCGTTTTCATTATTTCGTTGGTTCGTCTGCTATGTGTAATAAAATATTTAACTCTTGTTTGGTGAGAGATTTTCAGTATATTTTAATAAAAGTTGATGAAATGTATAACTAAAAAGTTGTATGTTTCATGAATACGTGATTAAAATTAATTGTTAATTTTAACTTATTTTAAAATTTGGATTTTAATCTATATCAAATATGGGCATAGTATAACAACATCACACTATTCTAATTTTTTTTAATGAAATTAAGCCATCCTTAGTGTAAGGATTTAATCCCACTAAGTATTGGACGGGCAAATATAACACTAAAATCCAACTTTTATGTCAAACAATAAAAAAATATTTTGCTTTTTTGCTTCTCCAATTAGTCATAATCATAGTACCATTTAAACCCTAATTAATTAAATTAATTCATTTTTTTTTCTAGCTTTACTAAAACTGATATTTAAAAAATAACACATCCTTCCATCATTTAAATTTATTTGAATATTTAATACTATACCGACTATGCTTTTATTTTGTAATTTTATAATGTTTTTATATTTAATGGATACGAGTTTTTCTTACATTTTATAATAACTATAGTGGATATATTGTCTTAAAAATATGAAATAATATTACATATTATATTATTATAAAATGTTTATTTTGAAATATATGGATAATATTAAAACAAAAGTTGACCAAACGCTTGACTAATTTTTCTACAACGAATTCTTTTTTCAGCATAGCAAAAATTAATTCTTTTAAAATCATAGCAGTATCAAAC
>CAIGRR010132521.1:0-12628 GCA_903798365.1 Fraxinus sp. 1973-6204 | reverse complement strand
ATCTCGAAGTCCAAGAGTCAAGCCACATGGTCTTTCATATTCGAACACTCAGATCATTAATCAGAGGATTAATTGCATATTTGCAATCACAAGAAGATTCTACTCCATTTGTATTGTATTTTTCAAAATACAATTTGTAACGATTCTGTATTTTAGATACGCGAAATCCATCGTACAATAGGGAAAAGTATTTGGGATGAAAAGGGATTGAAAAACCAAGTGTTTGAAGCAAAACAGATTTAGGATGTCGACCGTCGCTCTTGCGCTTAGCCAGTGACAGGCGAGCAGCAGCTGAGTAGTCGTCAGTATTTTTATCTTAACTTTCTCTCCTGATGCACGATTGAGGTTGATTCAAAATGTGTTGAAAAACTAACTCAATCTAGAAATAGTCTTGTCCAAATTTCAAAATTTTCTGTGAAAAATGCGATGAAAGTTGCAACTACGAATTTGGAACATAACTTGTGCAGCTCTTTGACACTCTTTAAATTTCTAATTGCATTTCCTTGATCATATGATCTTCTTGGATATCTTGGACTCCTTTAAGGATTATAGTACTCTTCAAAAGGCTCTTTGACTTTTACAACTCTTTTGTAACAATCCTACTCTTTTACAATAATTCTTTTGTCTAAAGAATTATCAATACAACTAAAAACTTAACAATTACTACAGCTCAGAAAGTGTTGATAAAACATTTTGATATGAAAGATATGGGGGATGCTAATGTCATACTACGTATTAAGATCTCTAGCACATTTGAAGGGATATCATTATCTCAATCTCATTAAATTGAGACTATACTTAAAACACTAGTAGAACTAAGTCTACACTTAGCCAAAAATACTAGTGAACCTGTATCTCAATTGAAATACTCATGTATCATAGGTAGGTTAATGTATATTATAAATTTCAGGTGTCCAAATATAGAATATGCAATCAATAAATTAAGTAGATTTACAAGTAATTCGTGAAATGATCATTTGAAGACATTAATGAGGGTTCTTAAATATCTAATACACATGGTATATTATGGATTACACTATTTTAAATACTTTGCGGTGTTAGAAGGATATACCGATGCAAATTGCATATCTGACACGAGGGATTCAAAGTATATAAGTGGTTATGTTTTTATCATTGGAGGATGAACATTGTCCTAGAAATCCTCCAAGCGAACTTGTATGCTCGGTTTATGATTGAATCAGAGTTTATTGCTTTAGATAAAATGGGGAAGAAGTGGAATGACTTCTTAGTTTTCTCGAAGATATTCAGTGCTGGGAAAGTTGGTACATACTATCAGCATACATTGTGATAATAGAACGTGTAATGGTAAATCTCGACATATTCATCAAAGACTACCATTAAACAACTAATTTCAAATGGTATAATCTCTATTAACTATGTTAAATCGAAAGAAAATATAGCAAATCATTTGATGAAAGGATTACCAAGAGGTCAAGTGCACCACCTTTCACGGGAAATGGGCTTAAAGCCTATCTACTAAAAGCAACGCAACGATAATCCAACCTTATT
This sequence comes from Fraxinus sp. 1973-6204, assembly GCA_903798365.1. Taxonomy (NCBI): domain Eukaryota; kingdom Viridiplantae; phylum Streptophyta; class Magnoliopsida; order Lamiales; family Oleaceae; genus Fraxinus; species Fraxinus sp. 1973-6204. Next base: position 11,098 of record CAIGRR010132521.1, on the reverse strand, counting down.
GACTGGAGATCTCAAGATCTTGGTTCACTGGGACAACTATGTTATAAATGATTTAGACAAGCAGTTCTACCCATTCCTAGATAATAAAAATGTTAGATTGCAAAGTGTATCAAGATAAGTTATACTTTTTATGATTCTTGTATCTTGGAAAAGTCAAGAGAAGTATGGTAGAATATTATAGGAGATCACTTATGTAATTGTGAAGTGGGGCCACTTCTATACAAATGTTGAGGCTCAAATTCGCTAAGAGCAGTTATGAAATCAAGAGTTGCTCAAGGGCAAAATGAACACAGCCATGAGAACCGAATTTGTTACAAAAGTTATAGTGTCGGTATAATTGTTTTGTTTTACACCAACAGATGAAAAATTCAAGATATGATGTTCACTAATTAGCCTAGTAAATCCGATTGTATTTTACTAAGTAAGGTTCAAAACAAAAAGCCACCTCTAATGATATAGCTTACCGTCAGTACTCCTTTTTAGAGTCTGCATTTCTTATGCATATTGGTAATTTTCATTCATGTGGGAGATTATTAGAAATAGTTATAAAAAGTTAATTTTTATCAATCTTTGAATAAATATTTGGATGGACCCCGCTACTCAAATTTGACGAGAAATGGATCGAACATATTCTACTCATTGAGTAGATGAGTTGGTATACTTAGAAGTCGGAAACTATTTCCAGATGAATGAAAAATTAGTGAACAAAGTAAGGTTGAAAATCATGAATTTTGAGTAAAAAAACAAAAATTCAATATATTATACTGTCGCTCAAGCGGCCACTTTGCGCTTAGCAAGCGGTAGAGTCACTATCATGAGCATTTGAGTGGCAAGACTAGTGGATAGCAAGCGACCAGCGAATCTGTGCAAGTTTTTGAGAACATGTTACATTTAGGATAGTATTTTTTCGTGTGCAACTCCTCACCCTTGTGTGAGGTTTCATTCACTTCAATTCTATGCCATCATAGTATATCATATAATATCATATTCTCGCCAAAATTTTGCATCAAAAGCCCTGATATTTTTATGCAAAAAGGAGTGCGAAACTTCATTCGATTCGTTGTTCTTATGATTCGAAGTTCTGTTATCACAAGGAGTTAATCGTTATATTTTGGGAGATGATTATCAATCCACCATCGATCTTCTTGCATTCCATTCCTTTATTGATATTTGTTCAAAGGTTTGTATCCATTTTTCTGAGTTCAATATTTATTTCAACTACAAGTTTGGTAAGGTTTGTGGTAAGGGTATATTTTGTTTATTACAATAAAGAAATCAATTTATCGACATTATTTACAACGTAAATGAAATTTATTTGTTTATTCCATCTTCAATGTTACACTTTTTTTCTTTATGAGAAAATAATATTAAAACTGAAAGGGATGGCGAGATCAACAAATATATGAGATGCCAAATTGAGGAGCACGATTTTAACAATCAAGCGACGCTTCTCATTTTATATTGATACCTAGCTCTTGGCGTCCATCGATTTTGGGGTTTCTGAATGCTTCTTTGAGAAGTATTTTATTTGAAACTTAAGGAAGGGTTAGTTATGCTCTCTCTCTCTCTCTCTCTCTCTCTCTCTCTCTCTCTCTCTCTCTTTTTTCTCTTTTTTTTTTTTTTTTCTAATTCTTTCACTCTCCTTTCTTCCTCATTTTTCATTTTGATTTGGTCTTCATACACTTGTGCCGGTGTTAATTGCGCAAGGGTAATGAACCTCCCATCCTTAACAAAACTGTAATGATTTTTGTACCCATCATGAATGACTTTTCTATCATACTGCCATGGCCTACCCAACAAGATATGCCCCGCATGTATAGGTACCACGTCACACATGATCTCATCCTTATCTACCAATTGATAAATTGATCAACACCCTCTCGTTTACCTTAACTTCCCCACTATCATTCAACCATTGTAACCTATGTGGTCTAGGGTGTCTCAATAAAGTTGATCCCAATTTTTCTACAAGATTTATGCTAGCAACATTAGTACAACTTCCACCCATCAATGATCATGCTACATACCGTATTGTTAACGTGGCATTATGTATGGAATATGTTTTCCCTTTGTTGCTCTAAGTCATCTGTCTTGATTTGAGTGTCGAGAGCTCGTCTCGTAACCAGTAACTCGCCAACAACAAATTCAATGTCGTTTCCTTCACTAACCTCCTCCAATGTAGGTATGCCTTCATAATGTTCCTCACTGTTACTAACCACCTCTCCATTGTGCACGATCATCATCCTTTTGTTTGGACACTGAAAAGCGATGTGTCTAGTTCCCAAGCACGTGAAGTACTTGATATCCCGATTTCTAGCTGGTTGTGGCTCTGGTTTGGGAGTTGTTCTGCTAGCTCCATCATCTTTTCCCTCTGATAGTTCAGTCCTTCCTTTTGCAACAGCTTCATCACCTTTGTTATCCCACTTTGGTTTCCAAGATGGATTAAAACCCAAAATACCCATTGGTTGCCTAGCTGTCCCGTTCCTCTTCAACTGTTTTTCCACCTTCATGGCCACATGAAACATGTCTTCAATCTCCAAATAATGCTGCAACTTCACTACATTAGCAATGTTTCTGTTCAACCCATTTAGGAAATGAGCCATGGTGGCTTCCCGATCCTCTTCCACATTTGCCTTGATCATCAAAATTTTCATCTCTTTATGGTAGTCTTCCACACTTTTCGGATATAAACTTTGCAATTTTTGGTGTAGCTCCATGTAATAGTGATTAGCACGAACTGCTTCCTCATCGTAGTCTTTAACTCATCCTAATTTTTAACTGCTCGTTCCCGATTCCTCCTCCTTGATGTAACAACTTGATCTCACCAAGTTATAGCATTGTCAACAAACTCAAGAACTGCAGTTTTCACTTTTTTCTCCTCCGAATAATTATGGCAATCAAATATTAACTCCATCTTCTTCTCCCACTCTAGATAAGCCTCCGGATCACTCATTCCCTTGAACGGTGGAATTGACATCTTAATATTGCCCATATTTCCATCCACTTCATCTCCAAAATGACTTCNCACTTTTTTCTCCTCCGAATAATTATGGCAATCAAATATTAACTCCATCTTCTTCTCCCACTCTAGATAAGCCTCCGGATCACTCATTCCCTTGAACGGTGGAATTGACATCTTAATATTGCCCATATTTCCATCCACTTCATCTCCAAAATGACTTCTCCCCCTTCTTTCAAACTTATCTCATCTATCTATCATCCTACCCATATCACCCACCATTGATGCACCATCATCCATATCACTACTAAATCCATAATCATCATGCACATCCATCCTAGGCTCCCGCCTACCCAGTCTCCTTGAATTTGATTGTCTCCTATGAAGATTTGCTACCAATGTATCTAATCTATCAAGTCTTTTACTCACATCCCCAAGTACCCGCTCAAACTGTTTTATTACATCATCCACCATGTGGTTTTGATTCGACTGCCTATTTCAATTGGAACCCTCTCTATCGGACATCCTAATCCTATACAATTTATGTCTCACAAATGATCACTCGTATATCACTCACCTATTGCGTTTATCTCTCTATTAATCTCACAACTCTACCTTTTACCACTTAGTGCTTTTGCCCAAGCACTTCCAAGAACAAGGTGAACTCAACCAATATTGTATTCTTGTGGATCCAACCAAGTATTGATCACGAATTGTGATAGGAGAAAGAAGAGAAAAAGATGAAGAATAACTCAAAGACACGAAAGAAGTGAAAGGATGAAGAACGAATTCAATGGCCTATTCAAGAACGTAAAATGGAATAAGTTTTGAAAGATCCCTTTTTTTATACTCAAAGCTAAAATTTAAACTGCTGGAGATTTCTCGGTAATAACAATAATATTTTTTTATAATTTTCGGATTTTTTACCTCGGAAATTCAACTACAAACCCAGCAAAATAAACGAAAATTGATTTGGAATTATAATTAGTCCGAAACATAACTGTAATACCCAGACCAGGAAAGTTTAAAAAGATTTGATAGGTACTACTCATACCAACAAGGAACACCTTATTTTCTGAAAATCCATAGTTAGAAACTCCACAGTTAAACGTGATTATCATATCTACCAATTAGTTGCATTTATGTTACATTTACTATTATATTATTAGAATTATTGCAGTCGTATTGGTTGCAGTGAAATGTACCTTGAACGCCCTAAATGATCAACGTGCCAACTAAAATTATTTATTATAGACAAATAATTAAATAAAACTTTTAATAGGAAAAGTTAAAAACTTTTCCTAATTCTACAAAAGCTGCAACATATAACCATTTTCCTTCCATTTTCACTTAAGTGCTTAGAATCTCTCCAAGTCCCCACCCCATAAGTGCTCATTTCATATTCTGCTTTTTATTGGAAATTGGGTTCGAAACTACTTTGAAGGTATTAAGTTTTGGTTTTTTAAATATTATTTTGTCATCATTTTTAGAATTAAATGTCAAATTTATATGATGTAAATTCCACCACATATTAATTTAATCGTATGAGAGACTTTTTATGCCTTTACATGTTTCTGTATATATAAACATGTGTGTACGTGAATGTGTCTGTATATTTAGATGTTATATGTTTGTGTATGTATATGTTGGTAGTACGTAGATGTGTCGACATGCATATATATATATATATATATATATATATATATATATATATATGTAACTATGTATTTATTTAATATGTATGTACTATACGTATTAATGTATGTGTGCCTTTATGTATATATGCATTGGTGTCATGGTGATACAAATTCAGTACTATTATATTTGAATGTTTAATTCGTTGTCGTAATTAAAGTTAACAATAAATTTAATTATTCTATATTTTATTAAGCACAAATTATTTTAAAGTTAAATGTTTATTTTGTTTTGAAAGTTAAGTTCTAATTGTCTTATATTTTTTGAAGTATAAATGATTTTTCATAAATGAAGTCATTGATTTGTATTACGTCAAAGAAAAATCTAATTATTTTTCCGCATTTATGATTTTAAGAGATAAATGAAATGCGTAGAATTTTGAGGCATATTCTTGACCTCATAATGCTTCAGAATGACAATTGTATGAATTTTCTGTACTATCAACATCTCAATCGTCATAAGCATTGGTCCATGACAAGAAACTAAGAAGTGTACATGGACCTCATATTCAGTCAATAGGAAATAATGCTTCTGGTAACTGCTCGCACATCAATTCTATTAAATAAGAACTGACAGACATAGGCAGAACTAGAACCATGAAGATGTCGAATAAAGATTTCCCCTTACTTTTTGTTTTAACTCTGTTAATGTCTTTCCCGAAGATTTCCAATGCAATGGATACTATAACTACTTCACAAATTCTTAGAGATGGTGAGACCATTGTTTCATCAGGCGGAACCTTTGAATTGGGATTTTTTAGCCCTGGAAATTCCAAGAATCGATACGTGGGTATGTGGTACAAGGAGGTAACAGTTGTGACTGTGGTATGGGTTGCAAACAGAGAAGTTCCACTTACAAACAGATCAGGACTCTTGAAGTTTATCAAGCCAGGACTTCTAGTTCTGCAAAACGACACCGATGGTGTCATCATATGGTCTTCTAACACATCACGACCTGTGAAAACTCCAGTTGCAAAATTGCTCGACACAGGAAACCTTGTTGTGAAAGAAGCAAATGATGATGATCCCGAGAATTTCCTCTGGGAGAGTTTTAATTATCTGACTGATACAACGTTCTCAGGAATGAAGTTTGGTTGGAACTTTAGAACACGACATGAAGTGTATCTCTCATCATGGAAGAGCAATGACGATCCGTCTTTGGGAGATTTTACATTTCACTTTGATCCTACCGGTTATCCTCAACATGTGCTGAAAAAAGGTTCAGTGGTGCAGTTTAAAACTGGACCATGGAATGGACTCAGCTATAGTGGGGCGCCAAACTTGAGGAAAAATCCTATTTTCAAATACGGTGTAGTTCTAAATAAAAACGAGGCCTACTTTTCTTTTGAGCTTCTGAACAGATCAATTATTTCAAGATTTACTTTGACTGCAAGTGGCGTTGGACAGCGCTCGACATGGATTAATCGAACACAGGGGTGGGTGGTTTATATTACCGCTCCAACAGATAATTGTGATATTTATGGATTATGTGGTGCATATGGTAGTTGCAATATTGCGAAATCTCCGGTTTGTGGATGTTTCAATAATTTTTTGCCTAAAAATCCAGATGGATGGTACAATGGAGATTGGTCGAATGGGTGTGTTCGCAGAACTCCCTTGAATTGTCAACAAGGAGATGTATTTCTCAAATATTCTGGTATTAAATTGCCAGATACACAATATTCCTGGTATAACGAGAGTATGACACTCAAAGAATGCAAGGTAGAATGCTTAAAGAATTGCTCTTGTACAGCTCATACTTATTTGGATATCAGCAGAGGGAAAAGTGGATGTCTACTTTGGTTTAAAGACCTAATTAACATCAAAGAACTAACTGAAGAAGGTGAAGATATCTACATCAGAATGGCTTCTTCTGAATTAGGTAACAATTTAATATGTAAATCTCAAATCTTTCCTCGTCTTATTTTCCTATATAGATGATCTGTACACTTCTCAATTTCAAGGTTCTATATCATTGAAAAAAAACTCATTTTATTTGGATAAATTTTTTTGCAGAGTTAGAAGGGAGGAAAAGAAAAGTTCTTGAAGTAGGTTTGCCGTTGGCCATAGGAATGGTTCTGATTGGGCTTATTCTGATGCTTTATCTTCGAAGAAGGAAGATAAGAAATCAAAGGCTCAGAACAGGTAGTAAGAAAAATCTACCATTTTCTACTACAGACAATTGGAGAAACCAAGCTTATCCATACACAGCTAATTGAAATCCTTCCTTTGCTTTTCTCTATCATGTTACATCCAATTCATCACTTTTGTTTCAGGGAGGCTGGAAGACAACTTTATGGACCGTAAAAATGATGAAAGTCAAAACAAAGACATAGAACTGCCGCTGTTTGATTTATATACAATAATTAAAGCTACAGATAATTTCTCAATTAATAACAAGCTTGGAGAGGGTGGGTTTGGACCTGTTTACAAGGTAATATACAATTTTTTTCATTTGTCAGTTTTAATATAAGAGGGCAGGCATCACACTGGTGATCCATGCTCTCAGAATGTCCCAAATTTTTGGATGCTTAGCCCTGGGGATTAAAATCATATTTTAATCAAATTTTAATAAAAATTGATGAAATGTGTCGTGAAATGTTGTAAATTCCATGAAATATGTGGTTAAAAATAATTGTTGATTTTGACTTTGAAAAACAAATTAGATTTTCATCCCTACCAAACAGGGGCTCAATAATTCGCATAATCATTAGGAAATTAGTACACTTCTTTTTAACATGAAATTAAGCCCCCGTTTGTGCCCTATTATTAAAAATAAATAAAAAAATTCCTAAGATCATTTTTAGCCACATTTTTTTAAATAAAATACTTTTACACTTAAATTAAAAAATTTCTTATTTTTTTAACCATTTATTCTCCAAAACAATTCCTATTCCAGATTCTATTTTTTAAAAAATAGGGCTCAAACACAGCCCAAGTATTTTAATACACAAAAAAGCATCAATGTCACACTGTCACATGAAAAGTGAGTGCAAGATGATACGCAAATTGCCATTTATCAAAACAAATACCTTTTACATGTATATTTTTTGATATAGGGCATATTGGAGGAGGGGCAGGAAATTGCTGTCAAACGGCTATCTAGAAATTCCCATCAAGGACTTGATGAGTTCATGAACGAAGTTATCTGTATAGCTAAATTACAGCATCGAAATCTCGTGAAACTTCTGGGATGCTGCATTCAAAGAGAAGAAAAGATGTTGATTTATGCATACCTGCCCAATAGAAGTCTTGACTTGATTCTATTTGGTAAGAGATATTTACTTCGCACAATCATGTCAATGGCAAATTCTATCGGGAGTACAAGTTATACTTAATGACATAAAAGAAGTTTCACACATTTTTCGAGTCCCTTTTGTGAAAAATATCACCCACTTATTCTCCAGTGTTGACATGGCGAGTGGAGATCAATCCCCGTTGAATCTTTTCTCGAATACAATGAAAATCAACTTGAATGTGTTTAGTCCTCTCATGAAAAACTAGATTATATGCAATATGAAGAGTTGCTTTATTGTCACAACTTGATAGGCAATGATCGCTCTAAACCAATCTCATCTAGCAATTGAGATATCCACATAAGTTTCACAAGTTGAATGTGCGTATGTGCCATTGCTTTGTACTTTGATTTTGTGTTGGATCGAGACCCAACATTCTGCTTTTTACTTTTCCATGACTCCAAGTTCCCGCCAACAAAGACACAATACCTCATAGTAGACCATGTGTCAAGTTTAGAGCTAGTCCGTAATCTGTGTGTGAGAAACACCCAATACGAGAGTGGCCATGATTAATATATAGTATACCTTGTCCCGGAGTCCCCTTTAGGTAACATAGATCTGCTCCAAAGCTGGCCATTGAGTAACTCGTGGAGACGACATAAATTGACTTACAGCACTAACTTTTATTATATTTTACCATAATGCATTAAAAAAAACATATACTTTGAATTAGGTGATATTCAAAATTTAATATGTGCACACAAAAATGCGCGGGTGCACATGCATTAAAGAGGAAACATTAATTTACATTAATCATACACTCATTTATGCCCAATAGCCTAATTACCTGCCGGAAGTTGCAATAGTTCCCAAGTACCATTGTCATCTGAAGTCATCATTTCATCCTCCATAGCAGCTCTCCAGCCAAGAGGGATTAAAGCTTCATGGAGAGTTTTAGGAACAGAGACAAAATCTAGTGAAAAAATAAATCCACTTAAAGCAAGAGATGGGTGGCAATAAGAGATGCAAATGAAGAGATAGGATGAGAACAATGTCATCTACGTTTGCGAATCGTAACAAGAAGATCAAGACTAGGATATGTAAACTAAGGAACTGGTGGAAGATGTAAGTTTTGATTCTGATGTGAGTCCTCTTGTTCAATAAGATGAAGATAGTAAATGTGATGTATCGGTGGTTTATTTGATACAACGACAATGGGTATGGAGGAGCCAATAGTCGTAGAGGGCTGGGCATGGGTTGGGTTGAATTGATTTATTTCATCCAACCCAAACCCAATCTAACAAGGTTGGATTAATCTAAAATCAAACCAATTCAATCCAATTATTAATTTAAACACAATCCAACCCAATCCAACCCAAATGATCAAGCTTGGGTTGATTTGGATTGGGTTGGTCGGTTTGGGCTTAAGCCCAATTCAAGTTGGATCCAATTATTTTTTGTTGAATTTGAACAATTTTTTAAGTTTGAAACTACTTGAAGATCTCTGTTATTTTTAACATATATAAAGAATTATTTCTAAAAATTAATTTATAAATAAGTTTGAAACTATGGAGCATTATTTTGTAATTATTTTGGGATTTATTTATTTCATTATCAAGTCATTAATTTTTAGTTTATGACAAATTTATTTTGCTTTTGTACATAGTTTTCATACCAATCAGCCTCTACATAAAAAAATGGGATGTTTATCTTGTGTCCACTATTGTGTGTATTTAGTTTTTTTTTCCATTTTAAATATTGATTTTTTTAATTTATTGGGTTGGGTTGGGTTTGGTTTAATTGGGTTTTAATTCATAACCCAAGACCCAACCTAACCCAACCTCAAATTTTATTTTCCAACGCAACTCAACCCAATTGAACTTAAAAAACCAAACCAAACCAATCGGTGTGGGTTGGGTTGAGTTGGCTGGTTTGAGAGATTTGGATTGATTTTTGCCCAACCTATGTAATAACAGAATAAACAACTATCTTTAGGAGTAGGAGATCTTGAAGAAAAGGAACGATCTAAAAAAAAGTGCAATCAGCAGAGACCAAATAGCAACCCAATGTAGGAGAATGAAATATATACCCTTTCTAAACACAAGAGTATCCTTAAAAGACACACTTTAGGGATATATGATCTAACTTGACACCTATGGACTAACATCATGAACAAAAATGCGCAAACAAAGATATGTAGTTGATCTAGAAATAAAGAAAGGGAATAAAATAAAATAGAGCAAGGAATATCATCGAAAGAACACATGAGGGCAACCTATTAATTAAGAAACAAGCTCTAGAAACTGCATCAATCCAAAAATGTTTAGGAACTTTCATCCTGAAAAGAAGGGCTCTATAACTTCAAGTAAATGTCTGTGATTAAGCTTTGCAACACCATTTTGGGGTGGTGTGTCAACACTCCATGTTGTTTCATATAGGATTAAAAGAGTCATAGAAGTACTCTTTAGCATTATCACTTCGGATAATGCGTATAGATGCATTAAATTGAGTTTGAATTCGGCACAAAAGGTACAAAATATAGAGAACAATTCTGAACTACTTTTCATTAAGTATAACCATGTAACATGAGAATAGCCATCAATTGTTACACAATCTAACTCGGTAGATACGTGCACTGATACCACTTGTTAGAAAATTGAGCCATTTAAAGACAAGATAATAGACAATATGAAAATAATAATAATCACAAGAATACAAAATTTATGTGAAAACCCAATTGGGAAAAACCACGAGTAGGGCCGAAAAATTTATTATATCAAAAGTAAAGATCTCTCTTGTCAAATATACTTAATAAAAGACTCGATGCCCCTCTACATGAGAGGTTCTCTCATTATATAGAACCAAAATAACAACTAAATAGTAGCAATCAATTATAATATTAATTTTAGTCGTAATCTTTGACGATCTCCATAATCTTATTCAATCTCATTGATATCCCCCCTCAAATTGATGTTGGCAAAAGCATCAATTTGTAATCATGAACTAGCGACGTGACAATACTTGTGCTCACTAAGAAGAAATCCAAATCAAAGTAACCAACTACGAAAATTAGTGACGAGAGAGACCAAGAACAACAAATAGTGCAGAAACAACAAAGAACTACTCTAAAGTCACTCCAAGAACACTACAAAGATACTACGAGAACTTACACTCCCCAAGAACTATTTCCAAAAGAAATTCACGAAGTG